>VMDO01018647.1:0-21512 GCA_007922755.1 Pedetes capensis
TTGTATTTTTTTTTACTTTATGCACATAGTTGTACTTTCAGTAATGATTGAATAAACATAATGATGGCAAGGTTTATTTTTTTCTCCCCCAGTCTCAAGGGGAAAATAATAAATTCTCATGATATATGATGTTTACCATGGCTATTTTGAATATATCTATGTAAAACTAAAGATAATTCCTTCTATATTCAGTTTATAAAATTTTTTATTTAAATTAATAAGATGCTTCTTTGTATCAAATATTTTCTATGTTTATATGACACTTTTCCACTGTTGTCCATATAGCCAAAATATCAATTGATTTTCAAATATTAAGTCAAACATATTTCTGAATATATCCAGCTTCGTTGAGAAATATTATGCAATGCACCTCTCTGAGTGAAACTGATTTTATTCCATTTACAATTATTTCATCTCTATTCATAAGAAAGACTTCAGAGAAACTTTGGCACAACAAAGGAGTGAAAAGAGAACTTGAAGGATGGGAGAAAATATTGCACACTATTCATCCAGCTGTGGGACTGAGGTTTAGCTCAGTTGGCAATGCTGCTGTGAACTCTCTGAGGACCCAGGTTTGGTGCCCAGCATGTTAAAAATGGAAGAAGGATGTGGTAATCCACTTCCAAAGCAATCCCAAAACAATTATCCATCGAACACTCAATGAGGATTACTATGGGTCGGACCGCACTCAATGGCACCTGACAACAACAACATTCATTAAGCAAGGAGTTAATGACCAGAGTATTTAAGGAACCCAAACAACTCAGGAGCAATAAAATAATCTACTGATTCTCTGGGAATGGTGATACATACCTGTAATCCCAGTACCCAGGAAGCTGAGGGAGGAAGAGCACAGGTTCAAGGTGAGCCAGGGCTATACGGTGAGACTCTGTCAAATACACACACGTACACATAAGAAAAAAAACTTATAAAAGGTAAATGATTTGAATAGACATTTCTCAAAAGAAGACATACAAATGGGTACCAAACATGAAAAATTGTTCAATATTGCTAATCAGGGAAATAAAAATCAAAATAATAATGAGATATCTCACCTCAACTGGATTAACTATTATAACATTATCAACAACATTATCAAAACAAAAAAAATTTGGCAAGAATGTGGTGAAGAGGGAATGCATATACTACTGGTAGGGATGTAAATTAGTACGGCCCTTATTAAAAGCAGTGTGGAAAGACTTATTACTCTGTTCCCCACCACCATTTAATAATAAAGAGAATCTTTAAAAAGTGGCCTGGAGATTCCTGAAAACATTAAAATAGGTCTGTAAGGTTTTTTTTTTGTTTGTTTGTTTTTTGTTTTTTGTTTTTTGTTTTTTGTTTTTTTTAATTTCCTGAGTGTAACTCATAGTGCTTTTGGACACTGTGTCATTGAAACTGTTTACTCATTTTTCTCATAAGTGAATTTAAGGGAATTCATTAGAGGACTGAAATTAAGCCACTCTAGCAGGAAGTTGTGATTTTTTTCCTTGAATATGCATGTGGACATCATGACTTCTTACTACTATATATTCTCATAAATTTTCAAACCGTAGTGAAAGGGAGAAACCACCTAGAACCTGTGTGAATGTCAAGAAAGGATTATAATTTTCAAGGAAGCATCTCTTTTTCTCTTGCTCACCATCTGTGAAAACAAGTTTCTATGAGTTTTCTTACTGTTCTATAGTTTGATCAAAAATGTACCTAGTTGCAGATTAGCTTTTATTTCTCTTGAGCAGGACTCAGTGTCTTCACTCTAGAAACTCATGTATTTATCATAGATCCTTGAATCTAATCCACACTTTTCAACAGTTTTAGAGGGCTAAAAAATCCAATCCACATGCAATTCCAATCTGCATCTGATTTTCTAGGCCAGTAAAACCATCCAACCCTATGTGTCTGTCAGTTTATAGTGTTGTGGAAGCTTGTGTATTGCTGTGATGTTGAAAGATATGCCACTGATATTTCAGATACCAGGAGGACTACCCATTGTGGACAGGTTTCAGCTGAACTTCTAGACTAAGACAGACAAGGGAGAATGTCCTAGTAGCCCATTCCAGAAACAATTAGCCGTCAAAAACCCTATGAATAACAGAGGAACACTGTTAAATTTAGTGCTGCAAAGTGAGTACCCCCAGGCTGGAAGGTATTCAAGAAATGAGTGAAGAGTAGCCTCCTCTAAGTCGAGTTGATCTTACTGATGAGAATGGAGTAAAGCCCCTAGGACCTCATTTTGCTGATAAGGCAGGACTCAAGATGAGGTACAACATAGTGGCTAAAACAATGGGTTTAAACAGAAAAAGATCATATGCATGTCACAGCACTATGTAGTGCTGCTCTCTGCTATTCCTAGGGTCTGTACAAGTTGGATCTGACTCTACAGCACCTAACAACAAAACACCAGTACCCAGAGGGTGTAGAATAGATTCAAGAATAAATGGTACCTGTGCAACCATGGTATACTATATTTTCAATTATTTTTCTCCTAATTTTGTTTTGTATTTTTGGGTCTTTTAATAAACATAATGTAGCTACTCTAACTTTACTTTTTTGCTATGGCTCTTTCTCATATTTTCCATATTTCATCTGCATTGGAGTCTGGATAATTATTTTATTTCTGTCTTCCAGTTTTGTTTTCATTAGAATTCTCTAATTTATGTGATTTATTCATTGAGCTTTTCAATTTTTATTACTTTGTTAATGTTTCTAATTTGTTAACATTTAACATTTTTATTTGAATCTTTTGTTTTCAAAATGAACCATATTTTCATTAAAGCTGTATGCCTGTCTTTTATTTCTTTGTTCCAACATGTTCCTTGTCTTTCAGATTATTTTATTATTTCCAGTTATTCCTATTGCACTTTGGACTCATTGATTCATTCTCATTCTCTTTCTTTCCCTCCTTCCTTCTCTCCCTCCTTTCTCTTTCCTCTCATGTGTCTCCTTCACTCTTCTTTCATATGTTTTAATTGTGAACTTGCCTATCTTCAGGGGCACTCTTTTCCGTATGGCAGGCCTGGAAATACACAGTAAAAAGTTCCATTGGGTCACTTTTAATTTGCTCTATCGGTGCCAGGGGAAATCGGTTGCTTTTGTGCAATTATGCTTTCAAGTTGGTACTTGTGTAACTACCCCAGATCTGTACATGCCACAGGTCAGTGCTTCCAATCCTCCTGTGAAAACTTTATATAGATTACTATTTTTCACAGTGATTTCAGGTCTTCATTCTTTTTTATGTTAACCCAAGGAGCAGTTTTTAGCATTTGTAAGTCTAACTAGTGACCTGGCTTTTTATGACCTAGAAGACACTTCTTCAGTTTCTGCATGGGTTCTGAGCACCAACCCCTTAGGTATTCATCCAGGTGTGAAATATCCCTGCTTTTCCCCATCTGACTTTGATTAGCCTTTCTGCTTGTATCATCTGAATATTTTGTATTCTCTTCTTTATTCTTTTCTAAGTTAAGCTGTGCATAAAAAATCCCTACTGGTATATTTGAACAACCATTTCTGGATGATTATAGTAGGAGAAAGTTCTATCTCAACAGCTTCCTCAGCCTTTCATGTTAAAGTATTCCATTTCCAAATTATGAAGGGTTTCAAGGTGAAATTACTGAAAGCTTTTAAAACTGTAAATTACTGATTATGGCCTTATTGATATGAAATAATCTTAATAGGGAAGAAAAACTTGATATTAAGTCTGTCTTCCATATCCCAGAGCTGCTAAAATCAATTAAAATTTTAATACACATAAGAAAGTATACCAATAGGGGAAAAGTGCCTTTAAAACTCTATAAGACTTCTTAATTTCTTTACTGTAAGAAATATAGTTAAAGGTAAAATGTAAATGTATTGTGAAAAATTCCTACTCCAAAGACTTATTTGCAAACTTGGTGATCTTATTGCCAACAGAATATATCAAATCCATATTGCCACAAGATTTGGTTAAGACCACAAGCTTGACTTTGTAGAGTAGAATAGTCTGAGGAAGATCACAGTGGATTTGGAGAATAAACAGAAGAAGGGAAAAGAGGATTACAGAAAGACAGTAAGACTGTAATAATATAAAAGTATTTGTTAGCATCTAGCATTGCTTTGTGGCTAGTAAAGTACTATGATATATTAGCATATTTAATCACAACAATCTATTGAAGCACTTCGCAGATCTTGAAATTAGAAGTCATCTCTCTCCCATTCTCTTCTCTCCCTATTTGTCCCAAGTTCCCAACCAGAAAAATGTTCAGTGAGTATTTGATTAATATCTTTATAAATTTGGTGGTGATAGGTATTAGTGTGGGGGCTAGTGTTAATCTCTATTGGTGGAGTGCTGCTCTGTGTTTTCAGAGGCCCTGGGTTCGATCCTCAACACCAAAAAATGGGAGAATGTGATAATCTACTCTCAGAGTAATTCTGAAACAATCAACCATTGAAAACCCTATGAATAGCACAGAAGGACTGATATAGTGACAGGCCTAGCACAGTGTCGGGTGCTGTTTCCTCAGTTGCACATAGGGTCACTCTGAGTTGGATCCAACTCAAAGGCACCTAACACCAATAAGAGATGTTAGTGTAGCAAGGAAGACTAGGCTAATTTTGAGGAAGAGCAGGTTTGTATGGGTAAAGATGATAAATTGTATTTAGAAACATTGATATTTAGATGCTAGAAAGATTTATAAGTTTGAATCTAGCACTAGGGAAAATTACAATATGAGAATATAATTATATAAATAATAATTAGAACCATATTAGTTATTGAATTGCACCTATGTTGCTGGTACTATGCTAAGAAATGTAACACATATATTTGCCTATTTTCGGCTTGTAATAATATAAAGAACATGACAGTATCCCTGTATTATAGAAAAGGAAACTGAGACTTAACTATTTTACTCAAAAAACAGTGCAGAGAAACTGGGAAAATATAAGAATCCTCAGTATCTGACTCCAAAGCATGCTTAGTTTATTCACAAGATCTGTTGTTATTCATGTAGATTCCACAAAAAAATACAAGCTCATAGTACAGGTAGGTTCAAGAAAAGGTGTAGAATGATAGATTTTTCAAGAGTTAATAAGAAGTGATAAGAACTTTCATATTTCCTCAATGTTCTTAATATTCTACATTTGTTATTAAAATTCAGTATACTCTCATAAATTGCTAAGAATGGGTATAAATATTTGGCAACTCTAGAATTTTATTTAGTAATGCTAAGATTTGCATCATTTACAATATTTTGGAAATCATTTCTAGATAATTCTAGATTTAAAATTAATAATCAAGGTTCTCAAACTCTCATAGTCATACCAATCTGTAAGTTTATCTGCCAAGTAATATCTATGAATCTCAGAATAAATTCTCTAGTTTTAAGTTTATTACATCACTAAAGCAAGATTTTATTTTTAGTCACATATTGGTTTCTGCATGCCCTTTATTAAGTAATTTCAAATACAAACAAAATGTCAAATTGTAACATACGTTCTTTTACACAGGACCTTTATACATTAGCTCGATGGCACCTAAAAACAACAAACAACAATTCTACATGGCCCTTGTTGATTGGAAACTATTTCTACAGAAATTTTGTAGAATTCATTACTACTGAGAAATAATCAGTTTATCAGTTTAGACTTTTTATTTGTATAAATTAATATAATAAAATGGCAAGGTTAATGAGTCAATATACATGTGTGGGCTGGGATGAGGGCAGAGTGGGAAATAAGACCAAGGACCTGAAACAATGGAATACTTTGGAGACTAAGTGGACTGATTTCAGAAACAGGCAGCAAGAGAACTAACACAGGATCGACTACTAATTAACAAAGTAACCTTGGCCTATCACAGCTTTGGAAACATTTTTGATAAGGTTTTCTATTCTATTGCATTTCAATTTAATTCTAACAGCTTTTTGCTAGAACAACAGATATTGAATTGTTTAACCTTAAAGTAGTAATAGATATTTGAGGAGATAGACAGGATTAACCTGATTTATATCAAAACATCACATGATAATCTACAAAACTGGTATAATGTTTAAGCTCTTATGTGCTTATTAAAATTAATTTGAAATTTAGTAAATCAGCTCATGAAATCACATCTAATGAATTTTCTCCTGGTTGTTTTCTTTGTATGCACTTACACTTATAATTTTTATAATAATTCTATGATTACCTAAAAATAGGAAAGTTTTTATAACATAGTCCTCAATTTTTAAAACAAGTTTAGGTTATACAGTGGCTACTTACAGATTTTTTTTTTAAATATGAGGGTGAGAAAGTGATATGCATTCAATAGAAACCATAACTCAGATTTTGAATTTTAATCTGTGCCTGGGCTAGTGATATGTTCTATAATACTCTAGTGATGCTGGACAGTAGCGGCAAATGGAATCTCCCAGTCAGCCATACTGTCATGTGGGTAAACAAGCAATATAGCACTTTACAGTATGCTACATTCAATAATTTACATAGATATCCAAAATGTTTTAATAAAATAGGATTTTGCTACAACATTTTGCCCAATTGTAGGCTAATGAAATGTTCAGATCACCTTTATGGTAGACTGGGCAAAACTATGATGTTTACCAAGTGTATTTAAATGCATTCCTGGCTTAAAAGATGTTTTAGGTACTTACTAGGATATAATACCAATGTATAGTCTACACAAATAAATGCCAATTTCTAATTTTGGCTGAGTAGTCTTTAGAAATTTAAGTATAACTTTATATATTGCCAGATATTATCTTAGCTCAGTTGGCAGAATGCTCTGTGTGCTCTGAGGCTCTGGATTTGATCCCCAGGACCACAAAAATGGGAGAAGGACCTGGCAGCCCACTCCCAAAACAACCCTGAAACAATCAGCCATTGAAAACCCTATGAAGAGCAGGGGCTGACTGACATAGTGCCAGGCATGGCAAAGTGTCAGATAATGTGATATTTTCTTGTACATAGGGTTGCTATGAGTTGTGTCCAACTTGATTGCACCTAATGACAATAATAACAACAATTAGAAATTATAGTGTGTACATAAAAAACAAGTATATGCATGTATATATTAAATGATGGATGATTACTTAGAATGTAGAGAGTCTTGTCTTTTAAATAGAAGATGGATTATAACTGCTTTGGTTTATAAATAGTACAAATACATATTTTCATGAATCACTAGAAATTTATAGTAGATGTTTCCATGATTCTTTCTATTATATCCAAATTTTCGAATTATGTAAGGAAACTTCAACATTATAATAGTCTGAATGTCATCATTCAGCAAAATTTCAAGATGCTTATATTTGAAGATCAAAATATTATGTATTTTATGTAAATAAATTTCACAAACTATTTAATGGAAAATCAGTAAACTTACATATATATTTCAGAAAGTGAGGTTTCATAGGGTAAGGGTAGGTATGGGTATGATATCGATCTATCCATCTATATTTATGTGTATGTACATTTGAGAATATAAGAACATAGAATTAGGAGACAAACCTAAGTTCAAATATATAACTTCCGGTAAGTGGGTGTACATTACTCATTCAATAATTTGAATTTGATTTCTTCTACTTTAAGAGGAAGATTATGTTCTGATACTACATTGTGACTAAGGTTCTATAGGTTATTCTAATTTATCATATGTTGGTCAGCTTTCTGTTATTAAAATGAACACCTGAGATAATCATCTGATTAAAGAGAAAAGGTTAATTTTGAATCACAGATTTCAATATTTCAGTTGGTATTTTGCTGACCCTTTTGCTTTTCAGTGAGTCATGGGATTAGGAGGAGCAAACTACAAAACTCTTAGTGGTGAAGCAAAAAAAAAAATAGGAAGAATTAGGGGTCTCTCACTATGAGTCAGATACCAACTCGACGGCACCTAACAACAACAACAACAATCTCCTCCAAAGATATTCTCTCACTAACTCAAAGCCCTACTTTTTGGCCCTACTCCTTAAAGGTTCCACCAGTTCCCAAAAGCATGAAGTTGTGAACCAAGCCTTTAACAAATGTACTTTTAACGGATATTCTAGATCCAATGTATAGCATCTTCTCTCCCTGTTAGTTACACTGTCTATCTCTCTCATTGAAAGCCACTGAAGATTTGAAGATTTTCTCCCATTCAGTGGGCTCTTCATTAACTCTTTTATTTCCTTTGCTATATAGAATCTTTTTAATTTCCTGTAATCTCATTTGTCAATTCTTGGTGCCATTTCCTGAGTGCCTGGAGTCTTGTTAAGGAAATACTTTCCTATGCCTATGTGTTGCAGTGTTTCCTATCTTTTCTTATGGTAATTTTAAGGTTTCTGGTTTTATGTTGAGGTCTCTTATCCATTTCTCATTGATTCTAACACAAATTGAGAGATATGCATCTATTTGCATTTTTTCTGCAGATGGATATCCAATTTTTCCAGAGGAGGCTATCTTTTCTGTATTGTGTATTCTTAGCCCCTTTGTCAAAGATCAGGTGGTTGTAGTTGCCTGAGTGTATCTCTGGGCCTGAGTTCTGTTCCACTGGTCTTCAAGCCTATTTTTGTGCCAGTTCTAAACTGTGTTTGCTACTATAGTCCTGTAGTATAGTTTAATGTCAGGTATTATGATAAAACCTGCACTAATTTTGCAGTTTAAGATTATTTTGGCTGTATGTGGTCTTTTCCATTTCCACATGAATTTTTGGATTATTTTTCTACTTCTTCAAAGTCTGTCATTGGGATTTTAATGGGAATTGCATTAAATATATAAATTATTTTTGGTATTATAGCAACTTTTATAATATTGATTCTGTCAATCCATGAGCAGGGGGAATCCTTCCATTTTTTAGTATCTTCTGTGATTCCTTTCTTTAATGTTTTGGAGTTTTCTTTGATTAAGTTGATTTCTAAGTATTTCATTTTTTGGTAAGCTTTTGTGAAAGATATTTTTTCCTTATTTCTTTCTCTCCCTGCTTATAATGGTGTAAAGGAAGGCTACTGATTTTTGAGTGTTAATTTTATATCCCACTGCTTTGATGAGGGAATTAATTAATGTCTAGGAGTTTTCTAGAGGAACTTTTGAAGTCCTTTGGGCAAAGAATCATGGCATCCCCATTATGAATAATTTGACATATTCTTTGCCTATCTATATCCCTTTGATTTCTTTCTCTTATCTGACTGCTCCAGATAGGACTTTGATCATCTGACAGAGGATTGATTTCTAGAGTTCACAGAGAAGTCAAGAAAGCAAATGCCAAGACAAGAAATAACCCAATACACAAGTAGGTAAAGTAATTGAACAGACAGTTTTCAAACAAAGAAGTTTGTAGGGTTAAGCAACACATGAAAAAAATGCTCAATATTCCCAGCCATTAGGGAAATGCAAATCAATACAACTCTGAGATTCCATCTAACTCAAGTAAGAATGGCTAAGGTCAACAAAACAAATAATAGCAAATGCTGGTGAGGATGTGGAGAAAAGAGAATGCTTTTACACTACGAATAGGACTGTAAATTAGTTCAACCAATTTGGAAATCAATATAGAGATAATACAGAAAACTAAAAATTGAACCACAATATGAACCCCTTCTGGGAATATTCCCAAATGGAGACAAGTCGTCATACCACAGAGACATCGGCATCTCCATATTTAATAAAGCACTCTTCACAATAGCAAAGGTATGGAACCAACCACAATGCTCATCAGCAGAAGAATGGATTAAAAAAAAACTGTGGTACATATACACATTGGAATATTACTCAGCAATAAAAAAGAATGAAATAATGTCATTTGGAGCAAAATGGAAGGAACTGGGTAATATCATAAGAGAATGAATATAGGCTCAAAAAGAGAAATTACTCATATTCTTCTTCATATGTGGGAGCTAATCTCACTTAAAGGAAGAAAAATATATGTATATATAAGTAGATATATAAAAATGAACATAAAGTTAGCTCAGAAAGGAGAATATAAGCAGAGCAGGAAGGAGTAGGTAGGAGACTAGCAAAGGGAAGTGGAGGTTGCAGAAGGTGGGAAGGGGAAGGGAAAATACAGGAGGATAAAGGGGGAGAGGCTAATCTCAATGTTATGATGCAACTCCATGACTAATTGGGAAAAATAGGAATACAACCCATATATGCATACACGTTTTACTACATATTAATCGAAAAGTTCCATAAATTTTGTAGGTTGGAATTGTAACCAAAGTAAGATAATGGTTTCATAATGGTAAAAGCAAATGCAATATTTCTCTGTACCAACCAACATTTATCAATAAAGGGAAAAAAGAAAAAAAGCTGCAATTGACTACATAGAATATAAAAAATGTGTGTCAAAACAAAGATCTTTACAACTGGGTCAGTATGCAGCTACATGATAAATGGAGCAAAGTTTGAGGTTGCCCCAGATTTTGCTTTACTTGGTTCTGTAATCACCACCCTCAGAATCAATGATCAAGGAAACAAAAAGACACTTGGCACTGGGAAAAGCTATTGCAAAAAACCTTTTTAAAGTGCTTAAAAGTAAAGATGTCACATTGAAAATGAAGGTGCACCTGATTTGTGCCATGGTATTTTCAGTTGCATCATATAGCTGTGCATTCTGGATGTTAAAGGAGACAGGAGAAGAATTGATGCTTTTGAATTATAGTGCTAGAGATGAATATTGAATATACTATGGACTACCAAAAGAACCAACAGATCTGTTCTAGGAAATGTGCCACAGAATGCTCCTTGGAATCAAGGATACCTAGACTGTATCTGCTTTATTTTGGACATGTTGTCAGGAGAGACCAATCCTTGGAGAAGGCCATCATGTCTGGGAGAGTGGCAGGTCAGCGGAAAAAAAGGAAAATCCTCAACTAGATGGATTGACACAGTGTCTGCAACAACGGGCTTAAACATAAAAATGATCCTGTGCCTGGCACAGAACTGGGGAGTGTTTTGTTCTGTTGTACAGAGCATTGCTATAAGTAGGACCAGACTCAATGATCCCTGACAACATCAGTATTTTATAAACACATGTATTTTCTTAATATTTAATTATCCATTAAGTATTTCAATGTAATTGCTGTGGTAAAATTTTAGGTCCCTTCAGTTTTATTAGCCAGTATAAATTATTATCTTTTACTTTGCTGTCAGGAATAGCCTGACAGGTAGCATTTTATAACAATATACAGTGTAATTAAGTTATGAAGTATGAATTGGTTAAATTAATAATATAAATCCATTTAAGATTTAGCCAAAAATAATTATGGAAGTTTTTATCTACCTAACATCTCAAAGATTAGTTGTACTTACTAGAGATCAGTGAGGGTCAATCTGGAAATTTTAAAGAAAACTCAGAACAATGATGATTGTACCCTCACCATTCCTTTGTCTTAAACATCTGTTCTGCCACTTCAAGGACAAACCACTCAACAAAAGTATCTATTGAGATGTCAGTTCTCCATAGTTTCATTTTAAAATAGTTTACTATACAGGGACCTGAACTAAAACTTTAACTTTCAAAAATAAGTCTAAGAACCTTGTTATTGTAGTTAGGTGCTGTGGAGTTGCATCCAACTCATAAGAACCCTAAATACAGCAGGACTGAACACTATCACTGTCATGTACATGATCTTCTGATGTTTGAGCTATTGTTACAGCCACTGTGTTTCTTCTCATTCTGAATTATGCCACATCAACAAAAGAGGTCCCAGGGCCGATACTTTATTCCCATCATTAAAGCCAATTCAAATTTGAGGAGGCAATACATTGCCAGGTGGTTCTTGAATACCTTTCATCCTGGGGGACTCCTTTTTCTGGTACTTTACTTGACAGAGCTTCTCTGCTATTCATAGGGTTTTCAATAGCTAATTGTTTTGAGAATGTACTACTGCATCTTACTCCCTAGTCTATCTTAGTCCAGAAGCTTAGTTGAAAACTGTCCACAATGGGTGGCCCTGCTGGTATCTATTTCAGTATTACAGCAACACCCATGCCTCTGGCATAGCTTTCAGTATTATAGCAGCACACAAGCCTCCACAGCACAGTAAGCTTACAGACATGTGAAGGAAGAAACTTCTTATTTGATAATTCTGAATTTCTCAAGCCATTTAATGCCAAAAAGCAGTAGAGAAAGGAATGTCTTTATTGAAGAAATTTTATGTTCATCATTTTCGTAATTCGTGATTTGTAATAGTTTGAGGTTGATTTATGGTTCTCTATGATGTTTTCTGTTCAAATTAGGCAAATGGGAGATAACTGTGTGGGTTGGATGGGTAGAGTGAATATGTGGTAGTTCTGGGAAACAATATTTAGAATGGTGTAGTTTCGTATTACAAGCAGCCATACCATTGTAGCCTCTGATTTTGTCACATCTCAGAAACTAAGCAGATTACTACTTGCATGGGAGACCATCTGAGAACACCAGGTGCTGTAGGCTTGGGAGAAGGACCTGACAACCTACTCCCCCCCCCAAAAAAAAGCCATTGAAAGCCGTATGAATAGCAGAGAAGCACTGACAATACCGCTTTGCCTGTTGTACATAGGGTCTCTATGAGTTAGACATGGACTTGACATCACCTAACAACAAGTTTCTTGTTAGAAAATAAGTTCTATGAGAAGAAGAATTCTTATCTCTTCTATTATCAGATACAGCCTCTAGAACTATAACAGTATATATTACACAGAAGATTCAACAAAAATCTGTTGAATTCATTTTATGACTACTTGTGTGAATAATTTGCTCTCAAGGATTTTTCTTTCATATGGACCCAAATATGCCTCCCTGTTTTTCTATTATTCCACTGTTTTCAAGGCTAGAAATAGTGATAATGAATTTAAGAAACTTAGGTCACAGATGTTGGGTTATAGTTGTACTTTAAATATAGCATCAGCACACAATGATACAAATCTATAACTGTCTCCACTCTTCATTTTTTAGAGCAGCTAAAATTCTGTGATAAATGTCCCCACTCACATTCCTCTTATGTACTTAATAAATGTATCAGGAAAAACTCATGTTTTGTATTTAAAAACCCGAGGCTCACAACAGGCTACATTCAGTCCACAGTGCAGGTCATCATGTGGGTTGCTATCTACATAATAAGAATCATCTAATTTTCGTAGTAACAGATGATCTCTGGCTGTTCACATTTCTTCAGGTCTTAGCATCTCTTAGGAAGTACAAAATATTGTCCCCCCTTTAAAAAATAGAATGTTTTTGCTTTTTTTTTATACTTAGTACCCTTTAACATTGGATTTATATGGTATTCCTTACCTTTAACTACAATAGAAAAACACTAGCATACATGAGTTAAAGACCTAGCTGGTAAAGCAAAGTTAATAAATTCCTTTTATTTTCTTTTTTTCTGATATGACACAAATAGGTTTTTATACTAATGGCTTATTTACAATAATCTCCTTTCAGCAGCTTGCCCAGGAGCAGCATGAAAACACAATTAATACAAAAATTTTCCATAATAGTGACTCACAGCAGATGAAATCCACAATCCCCAAATTACAACCTTTTAGTGGAGTGTTGCTCCCTTGGTTCACAGTGTGTAAAAACTGTAAGTGCTTGACAATTTTGAAAAGATCCGCTTTTATAGAGTTGAATGATTCATTTGTTCATCATCAAATGCCACCTGACCCTCTCTCTCTCTCTCTCTCTCTATGTGTATATATATATATATATATATATATATTATATATATATATATATATATAATATATATGATATATAATAAAATATAATAAAATATATTGCTATATATATTGCAATTTCAGAGTAATACATTGGATGGACAATTTCAGAAATACACAAACACACATACATACTGTGGAACAATATTAACAGACATATAGTTCACAGTTCTAATTTCATGGCTCACAGTGAGTTACTTATAATTAAGACTAGAGCCTAGATTTTGATTTGTGCTCTTCAGCATCATTTAGCTTCAGGGAAAATGCCAGGTAATCATCCATAACACTTTTCTACTAAGACTACTTTTGTGATTTGTAGAGTTTATCAGGCTACCTAATAGCTACCAAAAACCTACTCTACCTTCTCATTTTTCCAAGAAGCCATCTATTTCATAAACATTGTAGTATAGTATGATTGCAATCCTTTGTATAATTTTTGATAATACTGGATGGACTATGGTTAATGAATTTAGCCAATTGATTTTATAAACATGGTATTGTTATAGATAGGAAAGAGGAAAATAAATTGCTGTACTCAAAATATTCAGGCTTTACTAATTACAGCTTTACACGAATTCTCTCTCAGTACAGAGATGTAGACCTTCTTGCTTTGAGAATGTTACTTATGACCAGGCTGAATAGCTCACTTTGACACTTTTCTGTCCTCATGAGTGAAAAGTCTAGAGAAACTGCCAATTACAAAATTTTAAAAGCAAAATAGACATAAGCATGGATTATAAAAGTTTATGTTACTAAGGAGCATGGGTAATGTAACTGATTTTTATTCAATGGCATGCTAATGATCTTCAAAAGCCACATTTTTCTGGAAGGCCTCTTTTATAACGTACCATAAAGTGACTCTTTTGCAATGTTATACTGCATTTGAATTGCACAGACCACCAATCACTGGCATTTCTAAGTGAATTATATAAACTAATAGTCTGCCCATTTCAGTTTCAACAGTTAATTTTCACCTTTCTAATACAATAATATAAAGACCAGTTGTGATAAAATCAAATATGTATTTATGTGGCTGTGCATATATATTTTAAATTTGTTTATTTATATGAAAATAAAAACTAACACATATCATTTCTGTTAGTAAAATTTAACCAGGTCAAAGTCAAAATTCCTAATACAAAGCTAGCCTGCTTTGAAATACAAATAGGTTAAATTACGAATGAAATTTTATAAAAAAGAAAAAGATTACAAGTTTTATTTTTGAGTGTTCATGTTCATTCACTTTCACTATGTTTTATAACCTTTACTGATTCAAAAATACTCCTAAATGAATGGAATAATTATAGAAACCTATGAGAGTCATTGGAGGTGTTGCTCATTAGTAGAGTGCTTGCATATGTGAGGTCCTGAGTTTGATTTTCAGCACTAAAAATTTTATTGGGAACATGCTATGCTAGACACATGCTAAAGACATAAAATGAGCAAGATAGGTATATTTCCTGCCTTGGTATTTATTTGCTAGGGGGACAGGCTGATTTACAAGGAATAAGTGGAGATTATTATTCCAATAATAAAAATATGAGTTTAAATTCTCTTGTTGTTAGATGCCGATGAGTCAATATCTGATTCATAGTGACCCTCATAGGGTTTTCAATGGCTTGGGAGTGGATTGGCAGGCCCTTCTCCCATTTTTGTGGTGCTGGGAATTGAACTCAGGACCTCAGAGACTGCAGCACAGCACTCTACCAACTGAGCTAAATCCCAGCCGTAAATTCTCTTAGAAGATACTTACTTAGAAGGTACTCACTAAACTTGGAAAGGTAAAATGGATTACTTATCAGAAGGTTTTTTGATTTATTTTTGTTTGTTTTTTGTTTGTTAGTTTGTTTTTGCGGTACTGGGTGTTTAACCCACGTCCTCGCGCTTGAATGTTTTGCTAGTGCTATACTACCGAGCTGCACTGCAACCCCCCCCCTTTTTTTTTTTTTTTTTTTTTTTTTGAGACAAGGTCTGGCTGAATTACACAGACTGCCTCTGGTCTTGAATTTACAATCCTCCTGTCTCTGCCTCCTGAGCCGCTAGGATTACAGGCCTGTGCACCCGGCTCTTACCAGAAGTTTTTTTAGTGAGAAAATACATTTCAGCATGAGAAGCCATGTGTGCCAGAACTTGACACAGGAAAAGACATAAAGAAGTGGAAATAAAGACAGGCAGAGGAAAGAGCATCAAAATGGACTCAAGAGTTAGGCAATATAAAGTTGTTTCAGGTGCTTCCTAGTCTGGGTGAGGCATGGCATAATGATCCTTTTTCATAAAAGCACATTACTCTGATGAAAATTGACTTACTAGTGGAGGTAAGCTAAGCAGCCATAGCCCTGTGGCATCCGATCCCGTCAGATCTCGGAAGCTAAGCAGGGTCGGGCCTGGTTAGTACCTGGATGGGAGACCGCCTGGGAACACCAGGTGCTGTAGGCTTGGGAGAAGGACCTGGCAACCCCCTCCCAAAACTCAATCTGCCATTGAAAACCCTATGAACAGCAGAGAAGCACTGACAATAGTGTTTCCCCTGTTGTACAGAGGGTCGCTATGAGTCGGATACTGACTCGATGGCACCTAACAACAACAACAACAACAGTGGAGGTAAAGGGGCAAATCGGCTTGTGGAAAACCTATGTCATAGTCTGAGTATGCTTATGACACAGACTTCCTATTAAACACTGAGCCATAAAGTTTGATTTTTTCTGTTTAAATTGTTCCTTGATTCACATGTTATATCCTTATGACAAGTCTGTAGTTTCTTTGGCTCTAAAAATATCCTGGGATTTAGTATAAACAACACATTGAATGGAATATCTTTTAATTTTGTTCACTGTCACAGAGAATATTATAAATCTCAAATATATTAAAATTAATGTTTGAAAACAGCTAAAAAATCACTCATTACAAAAATGTTTAAATTATGATGATTGGATTTTACCCAAAAAGGTGAAATATTACCAGAAAGGTGAAAAGTTGGATTATTCCTGTAATGTGGAAATATATTGGCTCTTTTACTTTGTTTTTAAAGCTAAGCAATTTTTGTCTTTAGACTGTTGTTTACGGTCCCATCTTCATTGCTTTGTGACTCACATTCAAGTTGCTGAAATAATCAAAAAAGAGCAAATATATTGCTTTCCATGTCAATTGACTTTCAAACACAACATGAACAAAAGTTCAAAATAACTGGGCAAGTATTTTTGTATTTTGCTTTCTTTATAACTATATTATAACTCTACATAAATATCCACAAAAGTCTTGGGCAATGTGGTTTTACTTGCTGAAGTTTTCTGAACTGGAATATTGCTGTGTAATAGAAAATTAGATATAATTATAGTTTAGTTTTCTGGGAATAGGTTCCTGTTATCAAGTGAAGTAGAAATAGATGACTTTCAGTCTGTGTTGTTGGTTAGTCAGGCACATAAAATATAACATAATGCCGCACATAAGATATAACTAGATTTGAGGAAACTAATTTCTTATTTAATTTATGTTGTAACAGATTATTTTCCTTATTCTCAGCACTTCTCATTATACTGAGAAATGCCCCCAAATAGAATATATTTATACGAGATAGTTACCTACTCAGAACAATGAGATTTGCAGTCAACACCATGGTCAGTGTCTCTTCATGTACTATTTACTCTGTCCAAAAATTGCATGATTCTCTTGCCCATCTCCGCTCTAGAATTCATAGAAGTAGAAAAGACTGCAGGATGTCATCTAAAGAGATTACAATGTAATGCCTACCACCATAACTCCCCTTTCACACTTTTAACTGCTTTTGTCTCATGAATCTTTTTTGAATATAGAGCAGTAAATGGTCTTCTGTATGTTGTTGTTGTTGTTAGGTGCCATCGAGTCAGTATCCTATTCATAGTGACCCTCATAGGGTTTTCAATGGCTGACTGTTTCAGGATTGCTTTGGGAGTGGATTGCCAGGTCCTTCTCCCATTTTTGCGGTGCAGGGAATTGAACTTGGAACCTCAGAGACTGCAGTGCAGTGTTCTACCAACTGAGCCAAATCCCAACAAAACAATGTTTAGAATCTAATTGCCTATTTCTTTGCAAATTTAAACAAATTAATTCTCATTATAATCTACTCAAGTCTCTGTTTTATTTAGTGGAATTCATTAGATACAGCCAGGTATTTTCTATACAGTGCTAACCTATTGGGATAAACTGAATTTTTAAAAATTATTTCTTTTTGAATTTTTAATTAGCATAAAATATAGTGGTTTTCATTATGACACTTTTATACAGTTGTATGGTATACTTTGCTCTTATTCCCAACCTCATTATCCATCCTTGTTGCTCTCTTCCACTCTAAGCTTCTCCCTGCTAAGAGGACCACTTCTAATTTCAAGTGCCATAACAAATATATTTAAATTCTAGATTCCATATATGGCAGGGAACAAGAAGTATTTCATTTTCTGATTCTGGCTTATTTTCTTTAATATAGAGATCTTCAGCTCCATTAATTTCTCTTGCAAATGACATGCTTTCATTTTTATTTCTGAATGAATAAATTTCATTGTGTACGTATGTACATTTTTCAGTCATCTGTTGATGAGCATCTAAGGCTAATTCCACATCTTGTCTATTGTGGGCAGTGCTGCAATGCCATGGAAGTACAGGTGTCTCTGGGGTATGTTCACTTGGATTTCTTTGGGTATATTCCCAGGAGTGGTACAGCTGTATCTAATGGTACTTCTATTTTCAGTTATCTGAGGAGCCTTCATACTGATTTTCATAATATCTATATTAATGTACACTCCCATCAGCAGTGAATAAATGTTCTTTTTCCCTGAATCCTTGCCAGCATTTGTTCTTGTTTGTTTTGCTGATGCTAGTTCTTCTAATTGGGGTAAAGTAAAATCTCAATATAGTTTTGATTTGCATTTCTCTCATGACTAAAGATGTTGAATACTTTTTTCATGTATTTTTTGGCCATTATACTTCTTTAAAGAACCATGCTTTCAATTCATTTGCCCAGTTATTGTTGGTGAGGATTTGGGCCTTTTGAGTTCTTAACATCCAATCCCATCTGATCTTGGCAACTAAGCAGAGTCTGGCCTGGTTTGTAATTGGATAGGAGACCACCTGGGAATACTAAGTGCTGTAGCATTGGGAGAAGGACCAAGCAGCCTATTTCTGAAACAATCAGCCATCAAAAATCCTATGAAGAGCAGGGAATTGACATAGTGTCAGGCATGGCACAGTGTTGGAGAGTGTATCGTTCTGTTGTACGTTGGATGACTATGAGTTGGACCCAACTTGAGGGCACATAACAGCAATAACATATATTCTAGATAATAATCCCCTACCAGATATATGGCTGCACCATACCATTGTGATGTCAGATCTCTTCAGATCTTGAAAGCTAAGCCATGTCAGGCCTGGTTAGTAATTGGATGGGAGACCACCTGGGAACACCAGGGGCTGTAGGCTTGGGAAAAGGACCCAGCAACCCACTCCCAAAAAAACAATCCACCATTTAAAACCCTATGAACAGCAGAGAAGCAATAACAATAGTGCTTCATCTGTTGTATGTAGGGTTGCTGTGAGTTGGACACTAACTTGATGGCACCTAACAGAAGCAACAACCAGATATATAATTGGCAAAGATTTTCTCCCATTCTATGGGCTCTCTTTACCCTATAAGGTGTGTCTTTTGCTATACAGAAACTTTTTAATTTCATGCAATCCCTTTTGCCAATTCTTACTACTATTTACTGAGCTATTGGAGCCCTTTTTAGAAAGTTCTTGCCCATGCCTATATCTTAACTTGTTTTCCCTATTTTCCTCTAGAAATTCAAAGCATCACATTTTACATTAAGATCATTGATCCATTTTGAATTGATTTTTTTTTCCCAGGGTGAGAGAGAGCAATCTAGTTTCATTCTTCTACATGTATATATCCAGTTTTCCCAACAGCATTTGACGAAGAGGCTGAGTTTTTTCTAAAGTATGTTTTTTACCACTTTGTTGTAAATCAAGTGACTATAGCTGTTAGTTTACTTATGGATCCTCTATTCCAGTGATCCCCAGTATTTTTGGTGCCAGGAACTGGCTTCATTGAAAATGAATGATTGAAAATGCTACTACTGATCTGACAGAAGGTGGAGCTCTGGTGGTAATGTGATGGGGAGTGGCTGGAATTACAGATGAAGCGTCACTCATTCACCTGGTGATCATTTCCTACTGTGTGTCCCAGGGTTTTGGGACACCTGCTTTTCTTCTTTTCATTTATGTAATTGTATGTTTTTGTGCAAGTACCATGCTGTTTTAATTACTTTGGCTATGTAGTATAATTTAATGTCAGGCATTGTTATGTCTCCCCGAGAGCTCCATCTACTGAGAGTTGCTTTGGCAATTTGGGTTCTTTTATGATTCCATATGCATTTTTGTGTAGTTTTTCTATTTCTGTGAAGAATGCCATTTGGGTATTTGTGGGGGTTGCGTTGAATATATAGGTAACTTTTAGTATTATCCCCATTTTCACAATATTAATTCTGTTGATTAATGAGAAAGAGAGGTTCTTCCATCATTTAGTGTCTTCAATTTCCTTCTTCAGTGTACTAAATTTTTCATTGTAGAGGTCTTTTACCTCTTTGGTTATGTTGGTTCCTGGATTTTTTTTTTTTTGAGGCTACTATACAAGGAATTATTTTCTTGATTTCATTCTCAGCATGTTTGTTAATGGTATATAGAAAAGTTATTGATTTTTGAATATTGATTTTGTATCCCACTACATTGATGAAAGTATATACAGATTTAAGAATTTTCTGATGGAGTCTTTAGGATCTTTTAAGTATAGGATCATATTGTTTGCAAATAGTGATAATTTTATTGTTTTCTTCTCTGTTTCTGTCACTTTTATTGCTTTTTCTGGCTAGCAATTCAATCACTATATAAAATAGAAGTGAAGAAAGTGTACACACTTGACTTATTCTTGATTTATTCAGAAATGATTTCAGTTTTTCCACATTTAACATAATGTTGACTGTAAGTATGTCATATATAGCCTTTATTCTGTTGAGGTATGTTTCTTCTACTCCTAGTTTCTTCAGGGACTTTATCATGAAGTAATGTGGAAATTTATAAAAGGCCCTTTCTCCATCTATTAAAATGATCAATGTAGTTTCTGCACCAAAGTATATTTGTGTGCTATATCACATTTACTGATTTGCACGTGTCAAACTATCCTTGTATCCCTGGAATGAAAGCACCCTGGTTATAGTGCTTGATCTTCTCAAGATGTTGTTGGATTTGGCTGAAGTACTTTATTGATAATATTTGCACCTATATTAACTAGAGAAATTGATCTATAGTAGTTTGTTTTTGTTTTGATTTGTTTTGTTATTATCTGGTTCTTACATCACAGTAAATACTGGCTTCATAAAATGACTTTGGGAGTATTCCTTAACATTCTATTTTATGGAATACTTGAGAACCGTAGGAATTTGTTAATTTGGGGAGGGGGATTTGGCAGTATATCCATTGGGTCCTGGCCTTTTCATTGTTGGAAAACTTTTTATTACTGATTCAGTTTCTTTGCCCCTTATTGTGCTATTTAAATTGTTTACATCCACTTGAATTAGTTTGGGTAGATCATATGTGTTAAGAAACTTTTCAATTTTTATCTAAGTTTTCCTTTTTTGTATTCCCTGATAATCTTTACTTCATTGGAATCTGTTATAATGTCCCCCTTTCATCTCTAATGACGTTAATTTGGATATTTTCCCTCTTTATTTGGTTTGACTAAGAGTTTTCTAATCTTGTTTATTATTCCAAAGAAACCCTTGTTTCATGGATTCTTTGTGTTGTTCACTGTCCCTCAATTTATTAATTTCTTCCCTGATCTT
>VMDO01018647.1:21612-41741 GCA_007922755.1 Pedetes capensis
TTCCTCCTTGATTTCTTTGGTGGGAATCATGTTCATCTCCTCTGGGTATCTTGACATTTTATTAAATCTATACTATCTCTTTCAAATTAAATGGTGAATTTTCTTACTCTTTTCTCAGAGTAATCTGATAGTTTGGATTTATGGAATACTCAAAAATCTGTAATTACAAGAATGCTCTATTATCATAGTTTCATAGTTTCATAGTTATCATAGTTTTTCCTGCCACTCCCTTTATATTCAGAATACATTTCTTAAGCCTCATACTCTCCCAGAGGGAATATATCAAAATTTGTTTCTTTACTGAATGTAACTCATAGTTAAGTATTTCAGATTTAGAATAAATTAAGGAAGTAAAATATAAGAGGAAAAACATTTAATCTCAAAGCCAATAGTAAAATATTTAATTGGCAAATTCAGTATTAATAGAATATCTATGGCCTATATTTGATCTTTGTGATCTAGATTCATGTCTTGCCTTATGGGAAATTTCTTCCAGACTTTGGAAATTGATAGATCATTCATATTTCACTATTTGAAAAATATTTTGAATGAGTCCATATTCACTTTTGAAATTATATGTTGTTAGGTGCTGTCAAGTTGGGTCCGACTCATAGCAACCCTATGTACAAGAGAATGACACACTCTCCAACACTGTCATGCCCTGTACTAGGTTTTTTTAAATTGTTTGTAAATCTAGCAATAATTCAGAAATATCAATTGTAGGCTAAAGCATTTTTAAATTTTAAAATAAATATTTCCTTCCTATACTTTCTGTGTGGATGATTGCAACTTAAATTATTTATTATGTAGAAAAATGCATATAATATTTTGTCATTGGTCATGTTAGTGTCTTGAAGGAAGAATGTAACAATATTGGTCAATTTTATTCCTCTTAAATTTTCATAGCACTTTAAAATTCTCAAAATACATTTACAGTATTGCCAAATTTTATCATTGTATCAACTTCAAAGGATCATTTTCATCCATATTTTATTGGGAAAAATGGATGTTCTGAGTGAGGCATTGCTTTACTCAGTGTTAGACAGCCAGAGAAAGAATTACAAATCAGGCTAGCTCATTTTTATTGAATAATTTGGCAGTACCTATTTGGATCAGAAACTACGTTATATCCTGAGAAAATAGGAATAAATTGAATGCAGCCATTTAACTTCCCTTTTTTGGGTCTTTCTTTTGTAATGGCATGAGCAGGTCTGTGTCCAGAAGGACTATATTTCCTGGAGCCCTAGCTAGCTACGGGTCCTCCCACTGGTACCAGGGCAGTGCTAGTTTGCCTCTGTCAGCCTTTGCCTCAGCAGATGTCCCTGCCTGGCAGGTAAAAAATAGTTGGTGCTAAGTGATTCTGAAACATCTCTTCTCTGCCTCTGGGTGATAACCCCCTCAAATTCATATTCTTTGCATGAGCCAAAAGGTTACAATTAAAATCAAATTATGAAGCCAGACAGAGCTAATTCGATTGATGAGTCACAAGCTAGTTATTTAGCCACATGTTTTGGCTCATCCTTCTATTTCCAATGGCACCTAACACAATGCCTTTTATACAGCTGTACTCATTGAATGGGCAAAAGGATAACTCAGAGAGACTTTCTGAGATACAAGCCAATTACTTGGCTACGTTTTTGTGCTGGGTAGAATGTTGAGGCAAGAGCTTGTTTCTCGCAGGCAAATTTACTTGTTTCTGGAATACCATGGAATCAAGCCCTCAGATTTTGAGTTTTCAAAACAACCTATATTCAAGATACTGTGAAAACACTGCCTATTTGAAGGAAATAGTTCAATATATATGTAATATGATCAAAAATATCATGAATGGTTAAGTTAAATATTTTTATACTCAAAAAATAACTTCCAGAACTGCTTCAGAAAGTGGCAAGAATGATGGGTAAGGGTTTTGAGGGGATATATTTGGGGGGGTGGAATTAATGGCAGTGTGTCTCTTAGCGTAATATTTTTTCTTTAAACGTTCATCATATTTTTCTTCATACCTCATATATTACATTGTATGTTAGAACTTGATATTACTTTTTTACAGTCATCAAGTAGGGACAGGGATTAGCTCAGTTGGTACAGCGCTATTCTGCACTCTCAGAGGCCCTGGGTTCAATCATCAGCACCACAAAAAAGAGAAAGATGTGGCAATCCACTCTGGAAACAATTCTGGAATAATCCTGAAACAATTGGCCGTTGAAAACCCTATCAAGGTCAATATGATTATGACAGGACTTGATGGCATCTAACAACAACAACAATCATCAAGTAAAGTATAAGAGGGTTTACAACATACAAATGCAGTGCATCTTTAGATATTGTCAAGCAGGTATTCTGGATTACAGCTGATAACCTAAAATTAGCTCTCCTTTCTGAGTGAAAATGCAAGCCAAGACATGTAAAATGACTGAAACAAATTTAAACAAGAGGCTAGATAAGAACTTCACTCTTTTGTCAATAGTTTGGAATTCTTAAGATATTTAGTATATCAAACATTGAAGGCATTTTAAAAATAATATCTAGAAGATTTATGGAAGCATTTCAGAGTCATTCAAAAAGAGCTTTGGAGGAAGATGAGGAAGATGCCATTTTTCTTATTTCTCCCATAAAATACAACTGAAAAACATGAATAAAATATATATAACAGAAGAAGACTCTGAGTGATTGATAGGGAAAAGGCATCAGACAGGCCTGGAAACTTGGAAGCCAAAGAGAGACATTGTTATGTTCCTGGGCTTGCTTTTTGCCTCAAGTATAGTAGAGAATGCCTGCAGACACCAGATTCTGTCAGATCTTGGAAGCTAAGCAGGGTCAGACCTGGTTGATATTTGGATGGGTGACCACCTGGGAATACTGGATGCTGTAGGTTTGGGAGAAGGACCTGGCAACCCATTTTCCCCAAAATCTCAGCCATTGAAAGCCTTATGAATAGTAGAGAATGACTGATGTGTTCCAGGCATGGCACAGTGATGGGCAGTGTTTCATCCCATATACATAGAATCACTATGAGTTGGACCAGACTTGAGGAAGACTAAGAACAACATAGTAGAGAACATGACAACCTGAAAATTCCTAATGATTTCAAACAAAACCAAGACAGAACAAAACTCTCAAAAAAGTCTAATCTCTGTAGCCATAATGCTGCAAAGTGCCAGTGTAGCATGGCTTTAAACTTTCACATCACTTTATTATAGAATATAAGATGTATTCACTTTACATCATTGTATTCAAATGATATTTTTATTGTAGTATTTCACTTACTAAATATCAAAGAAAAAAGAACGCATCACTGAAGAACTTTATATTCTATTCTGAGGCACAGATTTAAAGTATCAGTAGTTTTGTTGCCTGCAGCCTCAGCACCGTGTCATATGATCCTGTCAAATCTTGGAAACTAAGCAGGGTCAGGCCTGGTGAGTACTTGGATGGGAGACCACCTGGGAATACCAGGTTCTGTAGGCTTGGGAAAAGGAACCGGCAAACCACTCCCAAAACACAATCTGCCATTGAAAACCCTATGAATAGCAGAGAAGCACTGACAATAGTCTTTCACCTGTTGTAGGTACAGTGGCTATGAGTCAGACACTGACTCAACAACAAGTGTTGTTCTTAGCACCTAATAACAACATGTGTTGTTGTCAGTGTACTTGTAATACAATAGACAGAAGTTTGACTTTATTGTCTTTACTTGAAGATTTGTTGTTGTTAGGTGCTGTCCAGTTGGGTCTGATGGCTGGGTTTGTGATGGCTGACTGTATTTGGATTGTTCTGAGAGTGGGCTGCCAGGTCCTTCTCCCATTTTTGCAGTGCTGGAGATTGAGTCCAGGGCCTCAGAGTGTGCAGAACAAATACTCTACTCATAGAGCTTAATAAATTGTATATGGTTGCCATGTTTATAAGGGATAGAGTTCTGATGGTTAGTTTTGTATGTAACTTGGCAAGGCTATGGTAAACAGATATTTGTTTAAATACTGGTTTGTACTTTGCTACTAAGACACTTTACATGAGATGAAGATTTAATCATGAGCTTTAAGTGAAGGAGATTACTTGTTTTTAGTGTGGATGGGCCTTACCCAATCTATTGAGGCCTTAAGAAAGGAAAGACTTAGAGAATCATCCCTACATTCTGGCTTCAACTCTAGCTTCAAAATCAACTGTCCTTTGCTTCTCCACCCTGCAACCGTACCCTGTAGTACTTGCCAGCCCCCATAATCATGTGAGGCAGTTTCATAAAATAAACTCCCTCTCCCCACTTTGTTTGTACATGTATATATGTTTACATTTATGCAACATATTTTGGTTTGTTTCTTCTAGAGAACCAAGAGTAATTCACAAAGAAATGTATTCATCATGATAAAACACATTTTACAAACCTTACAGCTAATATCATTTTTAACAGTAAAATACCAAAAGACTTCCTTTTGTGATTAGGAAAAAAGAAATGAATGATATCTGATTTTAATATTCACCTACATGGGCTAGGATTTAGCTTAGTTGGTAGAGCGCTGTGCTGCAGTCTCTGCAGTCCCGAGTTCAATTCCCAGCACCGCAAAAAATGGGAGAAGGGCCTGGCAATCCACTCCCAAGGCAATCCCGAAACAGTCAGCCATTGAAAACCCTATGAGGGTCGCTATGAGTCGGATACCGACTTGACGGCACCTAACAACAACAACAACAACATATACCTACATACTAGAAGTGGAAAAGGTAAGAAAATAAGAGACATACATGTGAAAAATAAAGTTATTCTTACTACAAATGACATGATATCTACATAGAAAATCTTGAAGAATCTACAGAAAACCTTGTAGAACAAATTCGTGAGTTTACCAAAGTCATCGGATAAAAATGCAACAGCATCATTTACAATCTCTCAAAACATAGTGATATATTTAAATATAAATCTAACAAAATAGGTGCTCAATTTTTATATAAAAAATGTAAAATTATGATGGGAGGAAGGAAAAAACACCAAAATAAATAGAGAGATGTACTCTGTACATGGACTGGAAAACTCAGCATAGTAATGTTAATGCTCCGCAAATTGATATATACATTTAGCACAATTCTTACGAAAAACAAAGTGATATCCAGGTTAAATTAAATTCATATCAAAATATAGGTAATACTATTCTAATATTCATATGAAAAAGTAATGGAACTTGAAAAGAAAATAATTTTGAAAAAGTAGAATAAAGTGAAAGAAACCAGACTATCCAAGTTTAAGATTAACTGCCCTGTTATGATAATCAAGACAGTGTAGTTTCGGGGTATGGTGGGGAGGATAGACAGATAATAAAACTGAATGAAGAACTCAGAAATAGTCTGATACAAATATTGCCAACTGCTTTCAACAAAAGTTCAAAAGTAGCTCAGTGTAGGAAAAACAATCTTTTCAACAAATTGTGCCAGAGATTACATCCATATATAAAAAAATGAATTTTAACAGAAAGGTCACACATTATATAGAAATTATCATAAATTGGATCATGGAATCAAATATAAAATTATAAAATTTTTAGAATAAAAACCTAGGGAAATCTTCAGGGTCTGGAACAAGACAGAGTTCTTAAATATGACACCAAAACTATATGAAAGAAAAATGATAAATGGACTTTATCAAGATTAAAAATTTTACTTTCCAAAAATCCTAATAAAAGGATGAGAAGGAAACCGGCAGATGGGAGAAAATATTGGAAAATCACAAAGCTACCACAGAGCTGGTATCTAGACTGTTTAAATAGTTCTTAATACTAAACAGGAAAAAAATCCAATTAAAAATAATGAAAGGCAGTACCAGATATCTTATCAAAGAAGATATAGGCAAATAAGCACATGAAAAGATGTTTAGCATCATCCACCTTTAAGGATATGCAAGTTAAAACTTTGATGAAGCTTCACTGTACATCTATCAGAAGGGCTAAAATAAGTAACAATTAAAACACCAACTTCTGGCAAGGAAGTAGAGACAGTGACTCACTCATACATTGCTAGTGGGAATGTCAAATTATATAACCCTCAAGAAAACATTTTGACAGTTTCTTACAAAACTATATATCCATATGGCTATTTCACTCCTGCACAGTATTCCAGAGAAATGAAAACTTATGTTCATACTAAAATCTGTTTATGAGTGCTCATGCCAGTTTTATAGATAATGACCACAACCTAGCAACCACGCAGATGTTTCTTCAATGAATGGTTAAAAAATAATGACACATTCACATCCAGAATATTTCTCAGCCATAGAAAGGAATGACTTTTGTTGCATGCAACAGTTTGGATCAAAATCTCCAGAAAATTAGGCTAAATGAAAAAGCCAAACTCAAAAGGCCACATACTGTATGATTCCACTTGCATAACATTGGTAAGACACAATTATAGAAATGGAAAATAGATTAATGAATGCTGATAGTGAGAGCATAGGAGGAGTGGGATGGAAGTGTGTATGACCATGACAGGGTGACCTCAAGGCTTTTTGTGGTGATAAAACTATTCAGTATCTTGGGCTGTATCAATACCAGTATCCTAGTTGTAATATTGCCATTGGTATACACTGGTAAAGGAAACATGAGATCTCTCTTTATTATTTCCTAAAACAGCACGTGAAAATACAATTACTTCAAAGTACAGACTTTAATAATAGTAAAGCTTAACACATAAAAACAGGTAGCTCTAATTGCTGCATGTTATAGCATGTTATATGATACGAAAATTTCCTGTCAATTTCCTATGAATGATGATTTTTTAAATAAATTCAGGTTTAAACATAACACTTGATCTCAAATTAATGAATACTTGGGCAAATCCCACCCCAATATAGATTAAAAAATATAAGCATGTCCCTATTGATATATTGAGCATATTTCTATTTTCATTTACTGATTGTTTAAGGAAGTTTACTTCTGATTCTTTAAGTGACACTTATTGTGACATGCAGAAAGGTTTATTGCTTGACAAATTATGACATGAGGTTTTCAGAATCCTTTTTCTCCTGTCTTGGATTTTTGCAGTGTCTGCAGGTCGTATCTCTTTGAGGTTGGGTACATATTGCATAATGTATCTATCTTTGCTTGGAATGCATGCCAACATGTCACTCTTGGTGAAGGATAAGATTATGTAGGAGGCTCTTTAGATGGAGTTTGTATGCATTAAAAAGAAATAGATCACTTGATGAGAATAGTGTCCTCAAAATAGAAATATCAGCATGAAAATATGTTCAATTTGGGCTGCAGTTTCAGTGAAGAATAATAATAAAATATTTCAGAAGATAAAGGAAGTTAATGTTTAGCTAGTCAGTGTAGTAGTAAAATATAATCCCAGGGTTCTGCATAAGAGACTATTACTGAAGTGTTTTTAAAAGTTATGTAAAAGTTATTGAATCACGTTTACTATTAATATGTCTGACACTTACTAACACAAAATTGGCAGAGCAGGAATAAATTTAGACATTTCTAACAAAAACGTAAAATTAAATTAATTATGCAATTATTTGTTCTTCAAGTTACATACTGCATTCATTTTCTTTAACCTTTCAACTTTATGTATTATATGCTCAACATAACTGGTTTTCTGGAGATAATTTTTGTGATGAACTTGAAAGTCTTCTCACTCTTTGCCACATGTACCAACCAGAATTGAAGACTTAAATCAGTGTCAGTTGTCCTTGGATGTTGGCTGTCATCCCTGAACTGAGTTCAGTCCAATTCTGTGCATTAACATTTGGACAGAGGTCCACCCTCAAAGTTGGAGCTTCATTTACTCAGAATAGTAAGAAATCTCAAAGACTTGCAACTAAGTGTAAGTTTCCTAATGAAGTGCCCTTTACCTGATTAAGATTTTTACCAAAGTTTCAAAAGTAATAGTAATCCTCCACTCTCAGATCCTTTTTCAATTATTTGCATATTCATTGTTCTACTAGCCAAGAGCTCAACACTTTGCTTTACATTAAGAAGAATATCCACACCTGTAAGCCCAGCGACTCTGGGGGAGACAAATGCAGGTGGATCTCAAATTCAAGACCAGAGGCAGTCTGTGTAATTTAGTGAGACCCTGTCAAAAAAAGTAAAAAAAAAAAAAAAAAAAAAAAAAAAAAAGGGCTGGGAGTACAGCTCAGTGGTCCAGCACTTGCAAAGCATCCAAGTGTGAGGCCCAAGGTTCAACCCCCAGTACCTCAAAGAAGAAGGAGGAGGAAGAGGAAGAGGAGGAGGAGGAGGAGGAGGAGGAGGAGAATATCACTTCCTGATGTGTCTCATTTATAAACAGGATCTGAGTTCTCTCTCAATCTGCACAGAGAGTAATATCATAGCATCATTTTCCTGTGGATTGATAAGTAACATCTTTAAAAACCGATAACTCATATGTATTTCAAGCTGTTACTTTAATGATCACCTTGAGGATTGATTGTTTACATCTCCTTTCTGTTTCTCCAAGAGATGAGAAGGTTATCACAGATATTAGTTTATCAGAGAGGAGGACCTTTGTAGTATCAGGAATAACTCATAAAAAATCCAAACTAGAACTGAAATTAACTTTTTCACACCAGACAGGATTTGCAAAACTATACGTGTGCATGTGTGTGTGCACCTTATAATTTTCAGATTTCCAGTTTTAATTTGCCAGTTTTGTTTATTTCATGTCTTGGAGATCAGATTAGCTAATTTCATTTAGGCATTCCTCTTGGTGTTCAGTTTTCCAGCTTGAAGAAATATACTGAAATCACACATACATGTGGTGTCTAACATGCTAATCACATAAACTTATGTTAATCAGCTAATTAAAGAATAGAGATATAATTTCATGTGTTTGAATTGCTATTGTAATGACATACTACAAAATTTAAAATAAAATACTATCTAAATCTTACAAATTTAAGCCTTATTTGCTACCTGAGTAATTTTCAAATATATGGAAGAGATGAGCTTAATAAGAAATAAAAACAATGCAATATAGAGAAAAGTGGAATTGAAGACATGGTTCAATAAACTCAGGATTTTGATTTAAACACATTTTTGTTTAAGTTCATAAAATAGATAAAAATTCTAGTTATGTTTCAGATAAGGGTTTTGAAATAGAAGTATCTTCATAACCCTGTAATGAATTGGTTAATGATCACTGGAAAGGTAAAAGGTGTGATACCTTTCATTATTAATCATTAAGTTCATGTCTGATGCTGCTGTAACAAAAAGTATGTTAACAAGAGAAAAGCACAACAAATTTATTTAATCAAAGTTTTAAATGGCACAGAAGCCCTTAGAAATGAAGACTCAAATACCAAAGAAAACTATTTCTATGCTTAGGTTCAATGAAAAATGGACCAACAAGTAAACACAATATTTCTGGACACCTGGCCTTGCTAGCTATATATCTTAAATAATTCTTATTAATCACATTGCTGGTTTTCCTCAGCAAATTGAAAGAAATCCTTGGCCCAAGTCTGACTTTATATTCATGGGTTTGTGAAATGCTGAAAACATTAAAAGGAAGAATCCTTGCTGTGCTATGTGAAAGTTAATAATGCTGAAACTGTAGTTTCTAACCAGTTTTGCTTTGATGTATTTTTAAAATTGAAGTAGTTTCAGAAATTGGAAGGAAACAATAGTAGAAATAAAAGGAGAAATATAATTGATGCTATCTATTCATATATGTACAAAGGAGAGGTACATTGGAAATTAGATATGATCTTTTTCTTTCAAATGATGGTGATTCTAAGTCATTCTTATGTTTATCTTATGGATGTTACCAGAGGAGTTTGATAGTCTGTAGCCTTTAAAATAATAACCTATGTAGAAAATTATCTTTTAAAGGAAGCATTACCTAAAAGGTAATGTGTAATACTAACACTTTTACTTTATTTTATTATTTTTGGTTTTAGAGATTGAACACAGGGATTGCCAAATGCATAGCATTTGCTCTACCACTGATCCTACACCCCTAGACTCAAATACTATTATTTAAATAAAAATAAGAACACTACCATTTTAACGGAAAAAAATCCATGCAATACAATAAAAAAGTAATTGATTTTCTCTCTTCTCCTTAAATCTCAAGCCTCCATTTAAGTTTGGAAAAATATAAAGTGTTATTGTTGTTTTCAGGTGCCCTCAAGTTGGATCCAACTCATAGTGACCCTATGTACAACAGAATGAAACACTCCCTGACAGTGTACCATCGTCAAAATTATGTCAGTGCTTCTCTGCTATTCATAGGGTTTTCAATGGCTGATTGTTTCAATTCAGTGGGCTGCCAGGTCCTTCTCTTATTTTTGCAGTGCTAGGGATTGAACTCAGGTCCTCAGAGAGTGCAGATGAGCACTCTATCAACTAAGGTAAACTCCAGCCCTTTTAAAATATATTCTTAACTAATACAAAGTTCATTAACAACAATCCAGAGCACATACATTATATGCCAGGATAAGCTATGCCTTAGTTCAAGTATCTTCTTAGTTGACTTCAGTACATTCAAGATTTACATACAAGTTGGACTCCAAAATGCAAAGCAACACCACAGAGATTTAGTTGAGTGAACAGGATGTTTAATGACCAGAATATATCATAATAAATCGTCATAATTTTATGAAGTAGATATTATTGACTCACAAACAGTGAGACTTTTCCCAGTAATGGCAAATTATTTCCTCTTACTGATTTTCCCCTCTCACCAAGGATATTAACTTAAAAAAATACCCTGAAAGGTCAGCTTCTAGGATGCTATTAAGCAAGTTGTGAGTATGGATTTGTCTTTTGAACTAATCTTGTTTTCAGTTTTTTAGGAAGGAGATTAAGACAAGAAGACCAAGACCAAATCTTGTCTTTACATTGTATAAAGTATCAAATAGTTAACTGTTTAACTATTTCCTTTTTCCCTTAAGAAATAAAGAAGAGGGAGGATAGGAAGAGAGAGTGAGCAAGAGACAGAGACAGAGAGAGAAACAGAAGTAGTAGGAAAGATATTTTTAAGTTCCAATAATAGTATCAGAAATATAATAAAATTTTTATGATCCAGGCATGGTGGCACACACCTGTAAACACAGGGACTTGAGAGATAATGGCAGGAAGATTGCAGGTTCAAGGCCAGATGCAATTTATATAATTTAGCTAGATTCTTTCTCAAGATAAAATATAAATAGGAGCTGGAGGTGCAACTTAGAGGCAAAGCACTTGTAAAATATGCATGAGGCCCTGGGTTCAACCCCCAATACCAGCAATAAAGATTATCAGTTTCATTATTTTTCTTTCTATTTTTGGCTAGTATTATAACAACATAAAATTGTGTCTGGTGCCCTGATGCATGCCTGCAATGCTAGTGAATCAGGAGGCTGAAGCTGGATGATTGAAAGTTAAAATCTAGAGGTAGCATGCAAAACTTAGTCCTTGTCTCAAAATAAAAAGATAAAATAAAATAAAAAGGAAGCTGAGGAAGCAGCTGAGGAAGAGGTAGAAGAGTGCCTGTATGTGCTATGCACTAGGTTCAAATTCCAGTACTGGAAACAAACAAAATTATACATATTTGTTGGGTACTGTCAAACCTGACTAAATGGCAACTAACAAAAACAGCAACATATGATGTGTTGATATATGTCTACACTGTATCATATTTCAATCAATTACAACATACCTCTCAAATATTTGTCCTTTCTTTATGGTGAAAACACTTAAAATACTTCTTCCAGTTTTTTGAAATATATAATGTGTTGTTATTACCTATTGACACCTCATTGTGCAATATTACACCAGCACTTCATACTCTTCACTATAATTTAGTATACAGTAATCAACCTTTATTGATCTTTCTTGTCCCATACTCTCCCTAACATTTGATGATCACCATTCAGCTTTTAGCTTCTATGAAATCAACATTTTTATAGTCCACTTATATGTGACATCATGTTTTTCTACACCTGGGTTGTATCACTTAAGACAATGATCTCCATTCCAATCCATGTTGTCAGAAGTGACAGAAATTCATTTTTTATAATGGCTGAATAGTATTCCATTATGTACATAAATAAGATTTTTTTATGCATTCATCAATTGATAGAGAATTTGTTTCCATTTCTTAACTGTTGGGAATAGTGCTTCCATGAACAAATACAGATGTCTCTTTAACATACTGATTTCATTTCCTATAGATATACACTCAGTAGGGAGATTGCTGGATCATATAGTAGTTCTGTATTTAATCTTTTGATTCCTTTTTCCATAATTGTGCTAATTTATTTTCCTATCAATGCTATACAAAATGTACCCTTTTGTTTATAGAATCACCAGCACTTGTTCTTTTTTTGATAAAAACCATTCTTCCTAGAGTGAGGTAACAGCTCATTTTGGTTTTTCTTTGCATTTATTTGATGATTTATGATGATGTTGATCATTTTTCATATATCAGACAAGATTGAGCACATTCAAGGTGGTATGGCCATAGACATCATTTTTCATATATCTATGGGCCATTTGCCTGCAGCTGTAGCCCTGTGACATCTGATCCCATCAGATCTCGGAAGCTAAGCAGGGTCAGGCCTGGTTAGTACCTGGATGGGAGACCACCTGGGAACACCAGAAGCTGTAGGCTTGGGAGAAGAACCTGGCAACCCCCTTCCAAAAATCAATCTGCCATTGAAAACCTTATGGACAGCAGAGAAGCACTGACAATAGTGTTTCCCCTGTTGTACAGAGGGTCGCTATGAGTCGGATACCAACTCGACGGCACCTAACAACAACATGGGCCATTTGTTTGTTGTCTTTTTAGAGATGTCATTTCTCTTGCTCATTATTTAATGAGTTTATTTTATTTATATTTTATTTATTGGATATTATTGGATAATAATATTTGGTATTCATTCTATATTACAAGTATTAACTCTTTCCAATGTTCAGTTTTGAAATACTTTTCTCATTCTGTAGGTTTCTATTCATTCATTTAATTTCTGAGCAGAAGCTTTTGAGTTTGAGCTGATCTCATTTGTCTATTTTTGTTTGTAGTTCACTTGCTTTCAGGTTTTTTTCTAAAATATTGTTGTCCATTTTTGATGTGCTGAAGCATTTCCCTTGTTTTCATTTCATAGTGCCATAGTTTTCAGCTCTGACTTGTAGGTCATGAAAGCACTGAGTGTTGATTTTTTGCCACTGATGAAAGGTAGGGTTCTAGTTCCATTCTTTATGTGGATAGCCCAAAAACCCTGCACCATTTATCAAAAAGACTATCCTTTTCCACTGCCTGATCTTATCAACTTATTGAACATCAGCTGGCTGTAGGTGTGTGGTTTTACTTTTAGGCTCTCTATTTTGTTCTCTATATCTGCAGCCATAGCACCCTAGCCTGCAGCCATGGCACTGTGGTGTCAGAACTAGTCAGATCTCAGAAGCTAAGCAGAGTCAGGCCTGGTTAGTAGTTGGATGGGAGACAGCCTGGGAACACCAGGTATCAGGTTTGGGAGAAGGACCTGGCAACCCACTCCCAAAAAATAATCAGCCATTGAAAACCCTACAAATAGCAGAGAAGCACAAATAATACTGTTTCGGCTCTTGTACCTAGGGATGTGCTGTGAGTTGGATACCTACTTGATGGCACCTAACAACAATTCTGTTCTCTTACTCTATATATCTGTTTCTGTGCCAATAACATATTGTTTTGATAACTATAGCATCATACTATATTTTGAAGTCAGTTGCTGTGATCCTTCCTGCTTTGTTCTTTTTGCTGAAGATGGTTTTGGCTATTCAGTGCTTTTTGTGATTTGAAATAAAGATTAATATTGTTTTCTCTTATTCTGTAAAAATACCACTGGTAATTTGGTAGGTACTTCACTTAATTTATAGATCACTAGTGTTCATTGTGCAGATCTCTGCCTTCTTTGGTTTAATTGATTACTAGGTGTATAATTTTAATTTTGCAGCTATTGTAAATGGAATTGCTTTCATGATTTCTATCTCAGTTTGCTGTTGGTGTATAGCAACACTCCTGATTTTTATATGTTGATTTTTATCTTGCAACATTGCTGAATTCTTAAGTCTAATAGTCTTTTGGGGCTGTGGTTTAGCTCAGTTGGTAGAGTGCTGCCGTATGTTCTCTAAGATGCTGGGTTTGATCACTAGCACCACAATCACAGGAGAAGGACACGACAGGCCACTCCAGAAACAATTCCAAAAGAATTAGCCATTGAAACCCTATGAAAATCACTATGAGTCTGACTTGACTCAAAGGCACCTAACAACAATAGTCTTTTGGTGACCTCTTTAGGGTTTTCGCTATATTAGATCATGCCGTCTTCAAATAATGACACTTTTACTTCCTCTTTTACATTTTTTTCATGTCCATTTCTGGTTTTGTTATAAAAGCTATGATAACCGTCTTCTTTCTCCCATGGCTGACTGCTCTGACGAGGACTTCCAGCACTATGTTGAATAAAAGTGGTGAAAATAGACATCCTTGGCTTGTTTCAGATCTTAGGGAGAAAACTTTCAGCTTTTCTACATTCAGTGTGTCGGTAGCTGTTGGTCTAATATAAATGTCTTTATTGTGTTAAGGTCTGTTCTTGTTTGCCTACATTTTCAGAGTTTTAATTATACCAGGATGTTTAATTTTATTAATTTCCTTTCCTGCATCTTGTTGAGATGATGATGTTTTTTGTCTTTCATTCTGTGGATATGGTGTATACCTATTCACATATGTTGAATCATCCTTGTACCCATAGTATGAATGCCACTTAAGTATGGTGGATAATGTTTTGAATGTGCTATTGAATTGGGTTTGCTAGTATTCCTTGAGGATTTTTACGTAAACGTTGGCCCATAGCTTTCATTGTGTGTATGTCCATCCTTTTGTGTCCTTGTATGGTTTTGATATCAGTGTAATGTTTGCCTCATTGACTGTGTTCTGAAAATTCTCTCCACTTCAATTTTTTGGAATTATTTAAGAACTTGTAGTAGTTACTGATAGAACTTAGCAATGGTATTATCTGTTCATGGGCTTTACTTTGATAAAAGATTTTTTATTACTGATTTAATGTCATTACTTATTATTGATTTGTTCAGCTTTTTTACTTCCTCACAATTCAATCTTAGTAAGGCTAATGTGCCTAGCAATTTATCTGTTTCATTTAATTTATCAAATTTGGTGGCATATAATTATTTATAATAGTCTCTAATGATCTTTAAGGTGTCAGTTGTAATGTCTCCCTTTTCATCTCTGATTTTGAGTCTTCTCTGTCTTTTTATTAGTACTAAGATTTATCAATGTGGTATTTTTGAAAACCCAGTTACTGGTTTTATTGATTTATTATATATTTTGAATTACCATTTTTTACTCTGATATTTATTATTTCTTCCACTTACTTTACCTTTTTGCTTATTTTTCTAATTCTTTGTGATGTAACAATATTTATTCATGATCTGTCTGCTTTTTTAATGTAGACATTGATTTTTATGAACAAAGTTCTGCTTTTGCTATATCCCACAGGATTTAATATGTTGTTTTTACATTTTAATTGTTTTATATTTGTTATTGTTGTTGAGATAGGGCTTCACTAAGAAGCTATGCTGGCCTTAGACTTATGATCTTACTGCCTAAACCTCCTAAGTACTGATATTACAGGTATCTGCCACCACACAGATCATTTTTATAATTGCCATCTTTATTTCTTTTGACCTCTTGGTTGCTGTATTACTAAGATTTTTGTTACTTTAACAAACTAACTGAGACGAGCAATTTTAAAAAGGAGAAGCTTATTTTGGTCTATAGTTTCAGAGGTATTTATCTAGGGTTAGTTGGCCTCTGTTGCTTGGGACAGTGGTGAGGCAGTACATGATGGAAGTGCCCAGCAAAGGAGGCCCTCACTTACTGAAAGCTGGAAGCAAAGTGAGAGGAAAAGTGGGATCCAGGGGCTCTGAGGCTGACAAAAATACATACTGTTTTCCTTGTTGATGTTGATGATGTTGAAGTAATGGGAGGTCAAACCCAAAGTCTTGTACATGGAAGAAAAGTGCTACACTACTGACATGTTCCCTGGCTCCTTTTTAAATTTTATTATGAGACGGGGTCTCACTAAGTTGCACACTCTGCCTCTGACCTCAAGCCTATGATCCTCCTGCCTCAGCTTTCCAAGTCACTGAGATTATAGGTATGTGCCACTGTGCTCAGCTAATACTAACACTTTTGATTATAAGAAACAATTTTAAAATGATAACAACATAGCATAAAGAAAAGAAACAAAATGAGAGGGAAAATATTAATATAAAACTACACTTACACTGGGCAAAGTGGCCCACGCCTATAATCCCAGTGACTTGGGAGGCCTAGGCAGGAGGATTGGAAGTTCAATACCAGAGGCTGTCTGTGTAATTTAACTAGATCCTGTCTCAAAAAGTAAAATAAAAAATGGGCTGGGCATTCAGCTCAGTGTTCCAGCACTTGCAAAGCATGCAAGAATGAGGCCCTGAATTCAAACTCCAATACTGCAAAAAGAACAAAAACAAAAAAAGGAAAACTCTACACTTACATTTCTTTTTTTGTTTGTTTGTTTTGTTTTGTTTTGTTTTGTTATTTCAAGATGGCAGTTTCTTTCAACAGGCAGTTTTTTTTTTTTTTTTTTTTTTTTTTTTTTAAGATACTGGGAGTTGAGCTCAGGGTCTCATGCTTGCATGCTTTGCAAGTGCTGTACCACTGAGCTGCACCCCTAGCCCATTCTTTTCTTTTTACTTTTTGAGACAAGGTCTCGCTAAATTATGCAGACTGCCTCTGATCTTGAACTTGCGAACCTCCTGTCAACCAGCAGTTCTTAAAAGCAACTGTTGATGAAAAAAAACATTACAATTATTAACTTCTCACTTTATTGGCACTTTATTTTTATGTCTCTAAGTAAATATTTATAATTATTAGAGAAATCAGCAAATTATAAATTAGCTAACAAAAACTACTGTCTATGTAAAATAATATGGCTATTCCTCAAAAAATCAAAAGTAGAATTAGTATGTGATCTAATCCTCTATGTCTTGGTATAAAGCCAGAACTGTAACTGGGATCTGGAGGAGCTATCCCTACTCCCTTGTTCATTGCAGAATTATTCATAATAGCCAAGACATATAAGCAAGTATTGACAGATGAATAAAGAAAATATTGTGTGTATGTGTAAAGACATATAATTCAGTCTGAAAATATAAAGAAATTTCACCATTTGTGACAACATGGATAAGCCTGGAAGACTTGCTAAGTGAAATAACCCAGTTACAGATGGACAAGTATTGAATGATTCCACCTATCTGAAGAATCTAAAATTGTCAAACTCATAGAAGCAAAGCATGGAATGGGATTTGTTAGGGCCTGGGAGCAAGTGGGAATTGGGAGGTATTGCTTAGAGGCTACAATGTGAAATTTTGCAACATAAATAAGTTGTAGACATATACTCTATGGCATAGTTACTATAGTTAACAATATTTACTGTGTGCTTATACCTTCCTTTGATTTAATTTTCTTTGATTTTACTATGATGGACTTTAATATGGATTTACTTTTACCGTGCTTAGTTGAGACTGTTATGTTGTCAATACCAAATGACTTACTTTCTAGTATATGATTAATTATATGAATATTAACATTTCATCTTCATATTAAGCCGATTTATGCTTTCAATCATTAATTTTTGCCTTGAATTTTCTATGCAAATTAGCTTATATGGGTTAGGAAATCTGTATATTTGTATATACAAGCAGAAAGAATAGTACCAGTAACAAGGTTTTTTGTTTTTGTTTTTGTTTTCCCTACAGTACCAGGCAGATGAACCCAGGGCCTTGCATATGCTGAGCAAATGCTCTGTCAGTGAGCTGCACGCTGAAGCCCCTTTTTTATTTTGAAACAGGTCTACCTAAATTGTGCACACTGCCTCTGGCCTCAAACTTGTGGTTTTCATGCTTCATCCTCCCCAGTAGATGGGATTACAGCCATATACCACTGTGCCTGGCTCATCAGTAGCTTTTTGAAGATTGTGATAGAAGGGAATATTTCTAGACAGATTTAAACATATGTGTATATATGCATATAATGCATATCTTTATTCATCCTATTATAACTTAAATGCATGTCCAGTACTATTGTTACAACAAGTACTGTTCTAGAAGCTTTACAAATATATTATTGCTTCAGTATAACCCTATTGTTGCTTTTGGGTGCTCTTGAGTTGGTTTCCAATTATAGCCACCCTATATACAATAGACGAAACAATGTTGCCAGTGCTTCTCTGCTATTTACAAGATTTTCTATGGAGGATTGAGTTTTTGGAATTGGATTACTCTGTCCTTCTCCCAAGCCTACAGCAACTGGTGTTCCCAGGCAGTTTCCCATCCAAGTACCAACCAGGCCAAACCCTGCTTAGCTTCCAAGCTCTGATGAGATCAGACACCACAGTATTATGGTTGCAAGCAAAAACATGTGGCTAGGCTGTTTCTAATGATGACTGTTTAATGATTGTTGATATCTTAGTGTGGTTGAAATATGCAAGGAGTGAAAACCAAAATATAGTTCCAGAAAAATTCATATGTCCTATTTCTCTTACTGGGAGAAGGACCTGGCAACCCCCTCCCAAAAATCAATCTGCCATTGAAAACCCTATGAACAGCAGAGAAGCACTGACAATAGTGTTTCCCCTGTTGAACAGAGGGTCGCTATGAGTCGGATACCGACTCGACGGCACCTAACAACAACAACATTTCTCTTACATGTCCTAAAGGTTAATCAAATTTCTATAATTATTTTCCCCTTGTCATATGTGTATGATTTCTCCTGGAACTATCAAAAAGAAAAAATAAATGCACACATACCACACAATGTATAAGCTGAGCTCCTGTTGTCACAGCATATTGACCTAGCATAGTACTGAGTGCTCACTGTCATTCCATATGCTTATTTTGAAGCCAAATTCAGTGATTGTTTATGGTCTACCTATCTGCCACAACTACTGTTTTTCCTTTTGTTAATGTTAAAGAGGCAAGTGTCTCATTATAGTGGTAGTTCCCAAATGATAAAATTTTTCGAATCACTTATTTAGAGTCATTGTATGTTAGTGTTGGCTGAGTTACCAAGCCCTATATGTTTATTTATTTATTGGTTTATTCATTAATTTATATTTAGTATTAAACTTTAAGCATTATATTATAGGAGCAAGGACTATGGAGTTAAATATAGCACAGTCCTGTTATAAATATGAAATATATTTTAATTGGTTGATCTTTAAGCAAAATGATCACAGACTCATTGGCTCTTCACAGACTCATTAGAACAGACTTTTGAGTAGAATCTCCTTCCCTATACAAGACTTTCTCTTTTGTTTCATGCTGTAACAACTCCAAATTGCTGGTCTTTTTCAGATCATGAATTCTTAACATATACTAATCCATGGCTTCTATGTATTTGCATCATATTACTGTATTAATGAAGAAAAATGCTTTTTAGTTCCCAATATAAAATAAATGAATACACTATTTCAGGCCAAAATAAAAGAGTAACGGTATGCTAGTTTTAAATCATGGGACTGATTGGAGACTTTAAGAGAAAATTGAAGGTATAATAAATGGATCCTAAAATAGCAATTCTATTAAATCTGTTCTTGGTTCATACAAATGCATGGAAAGAAGTATGTAATAAAACTAAAGTAATTGTAAGGATACAAAAAGAAATATCTTCAGAGTATGGTTTATAGGATAAATATAACTTTTCAACAGAAAAAACACTTGTGCAAAATATAAGCCAAAACTGTGACTGATTGTATCAGTTTAATTCAGCTAAGGACAAATAGGAAACTCACTTTGGTCTCAGTCTAGGACAAATTTTAAAATACCAATCTACAAATAGTAGATTTGCCATTTTCCCTTCTTTTTCATAGTTATATTCATGATACATGGAGCAATGTAAACATAGGTGGCATGCCATAAATATTTGTTGAATGAATGAAAAAATTAAACAGGAAAAGAAACTCATAGATGATTGATAGAGATGAAGCCAAATCTGATGCAGGCTTCCACTGTAAAGTTAAATTATTCATAATAGGTAAACACAAATAGATATAGATGTATAATTGCAAAAGTTTCCCATAGTCAGATACTGTGTAAAAGGACTGAGAACAAGAAATATATGAT
>VMDO01018648.1:0-41699 GCA_007922755.1 Pedetes capensis
TTTTATACATTACTATGAAACTCTTTCTAATTCCTTGATCCTTACCCTTAATACAGATAATTACTATCAACTCAATTATATTTTATTTATGCCTTTATAATAATGTGTCTTTTGTCACATTACATTATAAATCATTTCCTTGAATTAGTCTTTCCACTTCTTATGGTAGAAATTAGATCTTATTGATCAATACATGACTACCACTTAGCAAAAATATAACATATACTAAGCATATAGTAAGGTTTCAATGTTAATTAAGTGCATACAAAAACTACTATGTCTGAACACTTGACAGCGCATTTCTCAGTTTGAACCATGCACAGATACATGCACACACATGTGAATACACACACACACACACACACACACACACACTATAGTGAGCTCCATCCAAAATTCATGTTGAAATTGAATTCTCATGTTGTAGTATTAAGGAATGGGTCTTTTCAAAAGTGATTTAGTCATGAGAGCTCCACCTTCATGGGTTAATATATACCCTTATAAAAAAGACTATAGCAGAAAATAGTCCTCATTAGACACCAAATCCTGATATTACAATCTTGGATTTTCTAGCCTTCAGATAAGAAAAATATAATTATCTTGTTTTTCCATTACTCAGTCTATGATATTTTCTTTTTCTTTCATTCATTCTTTCTTTCTTTCCTTTTTATTGTTGTTGTTTTTGTTTTTCAGTAACTCCTGGTTAAATTTAGGATCTCACACATGCTAGATAAGTGCTCTACCAGTAAGCTGCACCCTGAGCCCCTTATCCATTAATTCATTCATTCATTTGAGAGAGTTTGCTACTTTGCTCAGGCTGCATCTGGTCTTAAATTTGTGATCCCCCTGCCTCAAGCTTCAGAACTGCTGGAATCACAGAGGTGCTCTATGGTGCGCTTTATGATGCTTTCTTATAGTCTTGCACATATTTGCAAATGCTCTACCACTGGGCTGCATCCCCAGCCCATTATTATATCTTTTTTTAAAAATCTTGAGTCAGAGTTTCCCAAGTTATGCAGGCTGCCTACTGTCTTGAACTTGAAGTTTTCTTGCCTCAGCCTCCCAAATTTTGGGGATTATAGGCATGTCCCACCACCCCTGGTTCACACAACATTGTTTATTTAGCAAAATTCTACCCATTTTTTGTACCTCAATTGAATTTAATCTTTCTTAATTCTTTTGGTGCATAGATTTTCTCATTCTTTCAGACTCTTATTTTCATTGTTGCATTATTCAACTGGATGCCATTTCTACTTAAATGTTTACTTGTCTATAAGATTTTTTTTCCTTTGGTGTACTGGGGGTTGAACCCAGGGCCTCAGACTTGCATGCTTTGCAAGTGCTATACCACTAAACTGCATCCCCAGCCCATTTTTTTTTCTTTTTTCAGATGAGGTCTTGCTAAATTATGCAGACTGCCTCTGGTCTCTAACGAGGGATCCTCCTGCCTCTGTCTCCTGAGTCACTAGGATTACAGGCATGCACCACTGTGCCTACTTTGTAAGATTATTTTTAATGGGATAGTGACAAAGTACTTATGATAAGGTGTTTCCTGCTGGTTTCTTGGTGAATTCTCTGAACAAATTACTTTCTGAATATAAATGTAGATATAAATTTTGATTTAGAATTTTAGACATTTAATTTAATTTAATTTTTAAGTGGCTTATTTGTTGACTCATTGAATAAAGATATTTTCTCTGTAGTGCAGTGAGTACCTGGGAAATATTTATTGTGTACTAGGAAATGCAATGAAATGGTACACATGTGGGTTACTTGAAATTTTGTTCTGATTCAGGGCACAGAGAATCATTACCATCATATTTCTTCTTAGGCTTTGAAAAAGTAAACAACATTGCTTCAAGGAGTGATTTTTCCAAAAAATCCCTGACATCTGGTTCTTTTCAGAGTTCTAATTTCACAGGAGAAACTCCAAGTAATGAGTTATTTTCAGTAAAACAAAACAAAACAATAAAAATCCCACAAACAACATTACAACTTAGAACTTTTCCTTTTCAGAAGCAGAAAATACTTACTCATTAAAATGGGCAAATTAAGATGTAAACCCTACAACACTGAGGTAAAATATTAAAGGTAAAAAAGTTCAACTGTGTATCAACATTTACATAAGGATGAAACTTGGGTTGATAAACTAAATTTATAGCTTTGCCCTTTTATTATTTTTGCGTGGTTAATTCTTGGCAATATTAAATTATGCAGGCTATTGTGCTTAATTAATATAAGGATTAGCTCATCATTGTTTCTATGGAATAAACCTGGTTAGAATAGTGATTTTCTGATGGGAGTTTAATATATGCTGATATCACTAACATTTACATAAATGGTTTTTAAAGTGATTGATAATGAATTTAAAATGCTTTATTATGAATTATTTTCTGAATCATAAGAAAATGGTTTTTGAATAATAAAAAGTATATTAATAAAGTATAAATGTTTGTCCATTGTGGAAAGTTAAGGACTCCATGTTTTCATGAGTAAGATCATCAATTTAAGACACATCTTTATCATTACCATCATCTTTGCTACTCAAAGTAGGGTCTTTGAGCTAGCAACACCAGTGCCATTTAGAGGCTTTTAAAATTTTATTAGCTTCAATTTCTACCCCAACCCAATGAATTCTAACCAACAACTCCCCAGATAATCTGCATTTACATTACATTTTGAGAAGACCTCATTATCATGATCATCCTTCAATTTGTTACTTAAGACCTGTGTGATGTTAAAAATACCATTTGATTTTGCTTGTTTGAAGCAGTATATTATTTTGTGTGCTGTAAGAGGCAGATCCCCCATGTGTCTGCCAGCTTGTTGTGCTGTGGGGACTTGTATGTTGCTGTGATGCTGAAAGCTATACCAGTAGTATTTCAGATACCAGCAGGACCACCCATGGTGGGCAAGTTTCAGCTGAGCTTCCAGATTAAGACAGACTAAGGAGAAGGTTTCAGTAGCCCACTCTCAAACCAATTAGCATTGAAAACTCTATGAATATCAGAGAAGCACTGTCAAATATAGTACCACAGAATGAACCCCCCAGGCTGTAAAACATTGAAGAAACAAGTAGGGATGAATTATCTCCTCAAAAAAGAGTAGACTTTAATGATGGGACTAGAGTAAATACCCTGGGACCTCTAGTTGCTGATGTGGCATGACTCAAAATGAGAAGAAACATAGTGACTCAAGTATAAAAGGATCATGTACATGACAGGGTTGGAGAGTGTTTCATTCTGTTGTGCATATGGTCAGCATGAGTCAGATCCAACTCAATGACACTTGACACCATGAAAAAAGAGGCAGAGGATTAACACATATCATTCATATGCAATATGGTTTAGTAATCATAAATATTATTTATTTCTCTTCTTTTTTGACAAATAGCAATTACTCATCTTCTGGGCTGCTGCTTCACTAATTTAATGTACATACAATATATGGAGTTTGTTAAAATGAGATATTGTGTTAGAAAGTATTAGATAAGCTTGTGATTCTCCTGTCTTCTCTATATTTCACTAGAGGCACTAAAATCACATAAGTTACCAAACTTAGTTCCCAGACTCTATAATAGCATTTTTTTAAAGGGTTCAGGGTTAGCATCCACCACTTAAAGCTTGGGCATTTAGCATTGCATTAATACAATCAAATTTGATTAGATGTGATTCCTTATTGAACTCTTGAGTAAACCATCTCTCTGCCCTCACGGCTCTTTTGTATATGAATTAATTCATAGAGAAAGCATGCATTCATCTGGGAGAGAAAAGTTTGCTGCATAGTTAATTAATGATGTAATAGCCTGCACACAATATAGTAGTTCATCATTTACCTTAGACTAATAATTTCACTCTGTACAAAATTTTAACAATCTATCCATACATCTATTCCACTGACCAATTTGTTTACTAGGTCTCCAATCACGTAATTTTCAAATTCTGTTAGAATGTGGCAACATTTCCACAAATCTATATGTAGTTATACATGTGGCCAATTAGGCCACTATTTTTGGTGATTGTCACTCAGGTATGATACCCAAATATGAGAAATTAATAAAAATTGGTAAATCGGAATTAGTAAAATTTTTAAAAAATTGTGTCTCAAAAAATAGTACTAGTCATTTCGTTCTAACTGGCACCTAAAGATTGAGCAAAATTATTTGTTAGACAAAATAATGATCTTTAAAGTTCTATACATGCTAATTCCACAATCTGTCAGGATAGTAGTTTACACAGTATATTAGTCAGTTTGTGCTGTGCTAGTAATGCATACGTCATTTACAACAGTGTTTCAGTCAATAATAGGCCATATATATGATGGTGATACTGTCAGATTTTATTATCTAGTGACAGAGTAGCAAGTTTTTGTTTGTGTAAATGAACTCTACTATGTTTGCACAACAAAACTGCTCAGCATCCTGTTTCTCAGTTTGTATTGCTATAATGAAGTGATACCAGACTTTATCATAAACTTGGTGGGTTCCTTAAATAACAAACATATATTTCTCATATTTCTGGAGGCTAGGGAGTCTGAATTGTAGTCATTGGAAGATTTTTTGTGTGAGGAAGTACTACTTGCTGGTTCACAGAAGGCCATCTTGGGATGTGGATATAGTTCAGTGGTATAGAATTTACTTCACATATGCAATGCCTTTAGTTCAATCCCCAACACACACACACACACACACACACACACACACACACACACACACACACACAATCTTCATCATGATCATCGTCTTGATGTGTCTTCATATGGCAAAAATGAGACCAGATAACTCTCCTGGATTCTTCTTTTTATAAGTGTACTAATACCATCATGATGACCACAGATTATGATTTAATTTCTCCCAAAAACCTTTCCCATGAATACCATCATATTAGGACTTACGTCAAATAAATAATTTTGGGTAACCAAAAAATTCATGTGGTAGAGAAGAATTAATGTCACAGATATAATTAAGCTTGTTAATCAGATGACCTTGAGATTAGATGAGTATTTTGGAGTATCTGTTGTTAGGAGCTATCAAGTCGGTCCCTGACACATAGCCACCCTACATATAACAGGTGACACACTATTATCAGCTTCTCTGGTATTCATAGGATTTTCTATGATGGATTGATTTTAGGGAGTGGATTTCCACGTCCTTCTTCCAAGCCTACAGTAACTGGTATTCCCTGGCAGTCACCCATCCAAGTACTAACCAGGCAGACCCTGATTAGCTTCCAAGCTATTCTTGAATTATTTAGATAGGCATAATATTCTTTTGCTGGTTATTATTTTTAAAAATGATGGAGGTGAGATGGTGTCAGTCAGAGAGAGATTTGAAGATACAATGCTGCTCTGGGGTCTTTAAAGTTCAGCCATGATTCAAGGAATGCAAGTGGCCTCTAACACCTGGAGAAGGTAAGAAATACATTCTTGTCTAGAATTTACAGAAGAAATGTATCCCTGCTAGCATCTTGACTTTAGTCCAGTGATAATAATTTTGAGTGTCTTCAGAATTATGAAATAATAAATTCATGTTGTTTTAGATCACTAAGAAATAAGATACCAATACACTACCTTACTATTTTTTTTTAATCTGGCAACTTGTCATTGAAAGCTTCCCATGAGGATATAAATATCAACTGAGAAGGAGTGGCAATGAGGCAAAATAAGATATGGTTGAAACATGAGAAACTTGCTTACTTGACCATTACTTTGCCTGAAACTATTCAGGGAAAATATCAAATGGACTACCTCCTTTTTATGATTGTTGTTGTTGTTGTTAGGTGCCGTTGAGTCGGTATCCAACTCATAGCGACCCTCATAGGGTTTTCAATGGCTGACTGTTTCGGAATTGCCTTGGGGGTGGATTGCCAGGTCCTTCTCCCATTTTTGTGGTGCTGGGAATTGAACACGGGACCTCAGAGACTGCAGCATAGGGCTCTACCAACTGAGCTAAATCCCAGCCCTTTTATGATTAGTCCATGGCTATTTCCACTGAAATACATGACATAGTGGGTTATAAAATACCTAGTTAATAAAAAACACATCAGTTATCAATGACTACTTGATATTTCATGGTTAATAATTTCTACCAATGTCAAATAGCAAGACAGGAGCCATTTTCAAAGAATTATATTTAATTACAAATGAAGAAATGAGTTTTCTTTAATGATCTACGGTGATCTGTTGAAATTTTCTTAGAATTTTCAAGAGTTTCATACAACAAGCTACCTACTATTAGGGAGAGTATAGATAAAAGCATAATAGAAACTGCCATTCACTATTTTAACTTCTTAAAGACTGGGTAGATTAAATAATAATCATTTATTTCTGATAGTTCTACAGACTAGAGAGTCTAAGAGCTCTGGGAATGCAGACAGTAAATTTAGCTTTCTTCAACTTTGAGAAAGAGCTAGGAGTTACTGCATTATTAAGGTAATGGAAAAGTGCCATGAGAAGATCATTTCCCAGTACTCTTACTTACAACATAAGATTTTGAAAGAAAAATTGTGTAGCCATTTAGAAAGCTCATTATTACTTGCTGTTTTCTTTTAATTTGTTCATCATAACTCTTTTACATGTTAATGAGTTCAATAATACTTAAGATGAGTACATGATAGAAAAACAAATTGTAGATACATGCAGGTAGAAAGTGTTTCTTTTTTTCATCTTTTGAAATGACCATAAGCAAATTTCAGTTTTTGGTTTTGAACTGGCACCCATGCATTGAAGAAAAATATACATCTTACCTGGCTTTCTAAATCTTTCTCTAATTAGAATAATATTTACAAAAAATTTTAAGGAGGTATTTTAGGGCATGTGGCCTAGTTTTATATCAGAGAACTAATCAAAGTACTCTTTATGGAATGACTTGAAAAAGGAAGTAAAATTTTATACACTACTTTATTTAAATAATCTCCCAAAATGTGTTTCAGAGTTCAAAAATGGGTAAGAAATGCTTTGACATAGCATGATATGTTTTTCAGTAGTAGGCAAATAATGGTAAATTTCATAGTTTGAGTGCAAAACATAATTTTAAAAATACTGTGCTTCTTTGAAACTAGATCCCTATTGCTTTAACCAGTGTCATCTATGCATAGATTGGGTTTTCTCATTCTTCAATGGATACACTTAAGAACAAGACTTTACTTAACCATTTACTGTGGCATGAAATATAGCAAACCCTCAAAAATTATAAACTCCATTCATTATAAACTATTGAATAACTAACAAATGAGAAAACTGAATTTGCTCCTAACTTTTTAAGCAAATTTTGCTCATTTCAAAGCATCAAAGAATATTAGACTAGTTCCAACAGCACCAAGAACAGTGTTTATTTCATACCACAGCCATCCTTAACACTGAAGTTATTTAGTTGACTTCAACTTATATCCTCTTTAAATTCTTTAAAATCTGAATGCAATGGGGTAAAAGAAATATATAATTCTTGCTTAACTGGAAAGAGATCAGGGACCATCATTCAAACAACCTCAGTAGGCTGTACACTGGAGAGTAACACCTTTTATCCAAGGAAAAATGAGCAGAATAATGACAGAAGCATATATGATTCTAATACAAAGAATAGTAGAGTTCAGTAGAAAACACAAATAACATCAATAATAGCACTTGGGCTTAGGGAAAAATATAATTCTGGGAAAGAATGATGTAAAATGTTTTATAAAAATGACTAAGATGTATCTGAGACTTACTTGCTTTTCCCACATGGGAGACTTTGCAAAGGATAAGCTGTATAGGTGATAGCGGTGGTGGAAGTTATTGCTTAGCCAAGCAAAGAAGTTAGAATAAATATGTCTTAAATTTAAGTTAGGCAGATAAATACATAGTGATAAGTGATATAGGCTTAATACAAAACAGATATCCAAATGGCTGATAATTTTATGAAACATTTTTAATCATGGGGATGATAATGCTACCATAAAATTCCACTTCACGCCCACTAGAAAGAATTAATGGAAAGGAAAATATGAAGAGGTAGAGCAGTTTTGGAAATCTGAAATGCTCATTGGTTGAAGCATGTAATTTTGTACAATCACTTCAGAAAACTTTGTCATTAAAGTTAAACATATGCACACATCTTGCTCAACAATTCCTTTCTCAGAAATATGTTTTATTAGTTTGGCAGGTAAGGATGCACTAAAAGGTACTTCAGCGTGAATGACTTAAACAATAAAAATATATTTTCTTGTAGTTCTGGAGGCTAGAATTCCAAGATCAAGGTTTCAGCACAATTGGTTTCCTCTAATGGCCATGATGTTGGATGTGCTCCAAGCCTGTCTATTTGGCTGGTAGATGCCTGTATCCTCCTGTCTTCACATCGTCTTCCCTCTCTCTGTGACAGGCTTCAAATCCTCTTTTTATAGGGATACAATTCATATTGGATTATGATCCATCTCAGTGACCTCATTTTAAAGTTATCTTGGTAAAGACTCTGTCCAAAGACAGTCACACCTTGAGTTAATGGAAGTTAGGATTTGGGAGAAGATACAATCCAATCGATCACAATACTCAATAAAAATACCTATTTGTTTATGAAAAATCATACATAGTAGTATTTATTATAGTACTATTAATGTTGCTATTGTTAGGTGCCGTCAAGTTGGGTCCCCCTTATAGAGACCCTATGTACAACAGAACAAAACACTCCCCAAACACTGCCATTCCTGGCACTATATCAGTGCTTCTTTGCTATTCATAGGGTTTTCAATGGCAGATTGTTTCAGGATTCTTATCAGGAGTGGGCTGCCAGGTCCTTTCCCCTTTTTTGCAGTGTTGTGGTTAAAACCCAGGACCTCAGAGAATGCAGAGTGGCACTCTACCAACTGAGCTAATAATATCTCCAAAATCTAAACTTCTCAAATGAATATAACAAATATAATAAGGAATTTTTATTTATGTATTTATTTTTAAAATGTATTTAAAATGTATTTTAAAGTGTATTTTTACAATATAGACTACTCCCTAGGAATGAGAATGTATGGATGAATCTCACAAATAGAAAAGAAAGGAGTAAACATAAGTGTTATGCACTCTAGGGTTTCATTTATGTAAAATTTAAGACCAGGAAAAATTCATCTATAATGTTAGAAATTAGGATAGGAGATACCCTAGGAGATACCCTTCAGGGTATCTCCTATCATAACCCTATCAAAAGGTTGTGACTGAAGAGAACATGAAGGTGATTCTAACAATCCAATGGTTCATTGTTGTTATCTGGTTGTATTCGCTTTGTGAAAATACTTAGGTCATTCACTTAATGATATTGTTTGTATCGTTCTTGGGGAGTGGGTTGCCAGGTCCTTCTTCCAAAAAGAGGAATAGAAGTGATTTTCTTAAGTGAGACATTAATGCAGTTCAATTAACAGAAACCAATGATTGCTTAGTGTGTGTGTGTGTGTGGGGGGGGATCAGAACATTTGTATCCAATGAATGTTGAAGGAAAATGAAACAAACCAAACTATATCATGTGTGTGTGTGGTACAATTCAGTCTTGTGGTGTGCATGTTGAGTGATTTCTTTAAGCTCACAAGAATCAGGAAATTATGACTCCAGAGATGCCTCATGTATTGAACAGCAAAACACAAAATGAAATAGCTGTAATGAGCTTTTTGCTTTCAGTATGATGCAGCAATATTTTACATTGAGATTACTATAAAAATAATACTTATGTCTCAACAGGAAAATGTAATAGGAAGAATGATAAACTGAAGATTGAAGCCACCTTTAAGCAGCAGGTGCCTAATATTGGTACATTTGCTTTACAGAAATATTTATAGAATACAGTTGATTTTGAGTCCATTAGGATTATTGTGTTTGAAGGTAAATGGAGAGAGAACGTGAAATATAATGAATAGCTTTCTGCTTCTATCTGCAGGCATAGGCTTACATGTTTTATATTTTCTCTGAGTGATCATGCAGTAACCTTTTCCAACTTGATGACAAACCACCTCACACACGGAGAATAAAATTCCATGTGGAAAAATACCAAAACACTTTAAAAACAAAAACCATTTCTTTTATTTCAAGTCTTGACGTTTTTCATCCCTTTGAACTTTAGTTTTCCTGTCATATGTTAAAATAGTCAGAAAATAAGAGAGACAATAGCAGTATAAATATCTGCCATGGTTTTAAAAACCTATATTCAATGTTACCTGCAGCCATAGCCCTGTGGAATCTGATCCCGTCAGATCTCGGAAGCTAAACAGGGTTGGGCCTGGTTAATACCTGGACGGGAGACCACCTGGGAACACTAGAAGCTGTAGGCTTGGGAGAAGGACCTGGCAACCCCCTCCCAAAAATCAATCTGCCATTGAAAACCCTATGAACAGCAGAGAAGCACTGACAATAGTGTTTCCCCTGTTGTACAGAGGGTCGCTATGAGTCGGATACTGACTCGACGGCACCTAATAACAACAACAACAACAGCAACATATTCAATGTTAAGAGATTTAAGGTGAGCAGATGGTCTTAGAGTCTAACAGATGAAATATTTTAAAAATAATTTTTAATGAAGCACCATTTGTACTTGGTTAGATCACTAAATCTTTCTTGTGTGATTTTATTATTTCTTATCAATTAGCTCAATTGCACTGATAATCAACACAGGAAAATGAAGAATATGTGTGGAAACATATGAAATTCACAAGAAAAAATGAGGTTTATAAAGTCGTCATATACCAGAGGATTGTTGGGATGAGTTCAACTTACAATTCAAGTTATACACTTACTTATTACAATTTAAGACATTGAGCCTATTCAATGTTTATTCTAAATAATCAATCAAATGCTCAATAATTAAATCAATAAAGAATAAATATGTATTAATGAATTTTCATTTCTCTTATTATCTGTAGTTAAGATTTTTAATGAAAACTTTTATTAAAGGGAAGAAACTTACTTCTTATACCCTGAGTTCAGTATACTCAATTCGCTGTTGTATCCCTCAGATGCTGGTGTGTCATGTACAGATTCCATTGTTTTAGAGAACTTTATTATCTAAATGTCCCACAATTCATGGTCCCCGAATCTGCTTTAATGTTGAATTAAAATGGTGATTTATAGCAGATATAACAATGTGTGTGTGTGTGTGTGTGAGAGAGAGAGAGAGAGAGAGAGAGAGAAAGTGTGTATGTGTGTGTGCACATGCGTGTGCATGTGTGTGTGTGTGTTTCTTGTTTGAATTTTTGAAACAGAGTCTCATTATGTAGCCCAAGCATGTCTGGATCTTGCTATACCATACAGGCTGGACTGAAACAAATGACCGTTCTGTCTCAACTTCCTAAATTCTGGAATTATGGGAGGGTGCTACCACATTTGGATTCCAGATTAAGTATTAACTGATGCAACACACTGCAAAAGTTTTGATTCATAAGTGGTTATTTATTAGAATGTACAAAGATATGAAAAACTTTCAAGAGACATTGATTCAGTTAACAAATATTTACCAAGCAGTTATGCCTGTTCCCTCTGTTTTTGTGATTAGTATACATCATCAAACACAGTAGACAAAAGTCTATTTTTTTGCTTTCCAGTGAAAGAAGACATCAAATAAATAACATAATAAGAAAATCATATAATATGTCTGCTGTCAAAAAGTGGTAATTTGAAAAATTAAGTAGAGAAGAGAAAGGGAAATTGAGAATATGAATGGTTCTGGAGGGGAAGGTTGAAATTTCACAGAGTGGCCCAAACAACCTCAGTAACAACATCTGTTTTGAGCAGACTTGATATAAGTAAAGACATTAACAATGCAATATTCTAAGAGAGCTTTCTCATAAAGGGCAATGGCCAATACAAAGTCTTTAATGCCAGAGTATGACTGCTGTGTTCAAGGTAGGACAAACAAATCAGTACAGCTGGAGGAGGGTGAGGGGAAGAGATGAGGTCAGACAAGTAATTGGAGTCAGTCTACAAAGGACCTGGCAAGGCATTATAAAGACTTTGGCTTTTATTTTTGGAAGGTGGTAAGGCATTGCAGATTTATGAACAGTCATAGATCTTTGACTCTAATTGTTTTCATGGGAATAGTTTATAGGAGATCAATGTGCCAATATATGCTAGGGATGATAGTAGTTTGTTACAAGACAATACTAACAGAGATAGTGAGAAGGGATAAGTTTCTTAACATATCACAGGTAAAAGAATTCCTGATGTGATGGATTTGAGGTGTGAAAAAAAGAGTGATCATCAATTACAGCAAGGTTTTCTCTTGAGTAATTGAAATGATGGAAATGCTATCAAGTGAGACATGGAAGAATGGTTGGAGCAATTCAATGTTAGAATCTCTGAAATTCCTATGAGTTTTTTAGAGTAACCGGAGTCAAAAAAACATCACTAGACTTCAGACTAATGTCATGGCACAAAGGTATTTATTTCTAATTTATTTCAATAAAAGTGAAATGCAAACAAAATAAATAAGGTAAAACATTGAAAGAAGGTAAAGAGAAGGCATAATGCAAACTTTTTAGAAATTTGTGATAATGATTATAGGGAAAACACAGCAAACTTATCCTTACCAATCATGACAATACTGTACATATTTTAGACCATTATAATTTTAGAGAATAAGCAGAAAATATCAGAGTTACAACTCTACTATAATAAGCATAGGTAGAAAAAAAATGGAACAGTGCTATTCAGAGATCAGAGTGTGTAAAAGTAGAACAGGCAGATTATAACTTTACTGTTACTGGATTTTTAAAAAAATACTAGTATTCTGTAAATGAGTTTATACACAAAAAGATACTATCTTATTTCTTGCACACACTCTATGGTTGAGCTACACACCAAGATCCTGAATTATTTCTTAACATTGTAATACAGAGGGTTCCTAAATTACAACAGTTTATGATTTTTTGACTTTATAATGGTGCAAAAATCATATGCATTCAGTACAAATCATTGCTCAATTTTTGAGTTCTGTTCTTTTCCTAGATGGAGAATATTCCATACCACGATCCTTCTTGATGCTGAACAGCAGCAGTCAGGTGCAACTCCCAGTCATCAATATAATTGATACTCTATAGTGTACTGTGTGGTTATGCTATGATGTTTTGTTGGCTAGAGTAATAAATGCATTTTTGACCTACAATATTTTTCATTTATGGTGAATTTATTGTGACAAAGCCCCATTGAAAGTTGAGGGATATATGTATAATTACTTCCTTTTTATGCAGACATATGCATTGAAATATTTAAAATTGTACTTTGTGTATAACCAAATGCATAATAATAATTTTATATTTATTTATAATATGTTAATAGGGAATAAAATAACTAATTCTTACTTTCTTGATATCTTTTGATATTTTCCTTCAAGTCATCTATATTAATCAAACTTGAGCTTGTAAGTTATCTCTGAATATCTATTCATGCTTTCTTCAGATGTTCTTGTAGACTTTTTTTTTTTTTTTTTTGCGGTACTGGGGGTTGATCCCAGGGCCTCGCGCCTGCATGCTCTGCAAGTGCTGGACCACTGAGCTGCACCTCAGCCCATTTGTTTTTTTTTTTATTTTTTGGGACAGGGTCTTGCTAAATTACGTAGACTGCCTCTGGTCTCGAACTTGCGATCCTCCCATCTCCGACTCCCCAGCCCCTGGGTTTAGAGGCATGCACAACCACGCCCGGTGGGAGTTCTTGTAGACACTTAAAGCCACAAGAATTGGAAAGTTCTTAGACAAGAAATAAATGGAACTGAGAATTAGGGCTATAAAAGATTGATAAAGGGGTTGGCAGGACAAAAGAACTGATTGCTATGGTTTCAATATAAAATGCCATCCCAGAGGCTGATGCCTTGAAAGGTTAGTTGCAGCTGGTAGCACTATTGAGAGATGATTAGATCATGAGAGTGCTAACTTCATCAATGTGTTATTCTGTGATGATTTCAAACTGAATGGACTATCTGAAGGTGGGTCCTGGTTGAAGGTAATAGGTCATGTTTTTGAAGGTGCATAGGGATCCTGCCCTCTTCCTCATTCACTTTGCTTCCTGGCCTCTTCTCACCAAAGGAAGTAAGCAGTCCCCTATGCCATATACTCTGACTCTATGATATTCTGCCTTGCCTCTGGTCCAAAGCAATACAGTGAGCTGACCTTGGAATGAAGTGTCTGAAACCATGAACCAAAATAAATCTTGAAGGAGTTTTTCTTAGTTTTCTTTTTTTTTTCACAGCATACAAAGATTGCCTAACACACTAATTTTGCCATTCTCTCTTAGCATACATCAAGAAATTTGAGGAACTACTTTTTGGTGGGATTCATGAATATATTTGTGCCTGTTATTGAAATGTGTGTAGTATTAAAACCTGTGCCAGACCATAAGACTTTCTTGGTTCTAATTGTGAGCAGAGATTTAGCTCACTTGGTAGAATGCTGCTGTGCATTCTGTTAGGCCCAGGGTTTGATCCCCATCACTGCCAAAATGGGAGAAGGACATGGCAGCCTGCTTCCAAAATAATCCCTTCCTCTCAAAAAAATCAGCCATCGAAACCCTATGAGGGTTACTATCAGTAGGACCCAACTCCAAACACTTAATAACAAACAAGTTCGTATTGAGATTTATCTGCATATAATTAAAATTTTATGATCTCATGGAATTGGAGCCAGGTTGGATAAATAATCCAGCATATTTGATGTTGCTTCCTAAATTATGCTGAGCTATAGAAGTTGATTAGGTTATCGGCTATTTTACCTATAAGAAGCATATAAGTCCCTATATCTTTATGTTGTTGTTGTTAGGTGCTGTTGAGTCCGTATCCGACTCATAGTGACCCTCATAGGGTTTTCAATGGCTGACTGTTTCGGAATTGCCTTGGGAGTGGATTGCCAGGCCCTTCTCCCATTTTTGCGGTGCTGGGAAGTGAACTTGGAACCTCAGAGAGTGCAGTGCAGTGCTCTACCAACTGAGCTAAATCCCAGCCCCTTATATCTTTATAGTGAGTAGGAAACAAAAGACAATCTGTACTCTTTGGGTTAACCAAAAATAGATTGTCCTTTTAGTCTCATTTTTAGAGTGAATGTTATTTTAGTTTTTAGCCTTCATCTGTAAACTCCTAAAATACCACTTTCTTTATAGTGTGGTTTTATTGTAAAGATGAGATGACATAAATATTTATAATGTACCTGGCAAGCAACAGACATGGAATAACAAGTACACAGTGCTTGACAAGTACTAAATACAAGACATTTGATAATTCTTCTCTCACTTGATTAAAAATACTCTGGGCTTCTGGAAAGAATTATAATAATGAAAAGACCCAAATTTCCAAATTATAAAAAGAAAAACACAGAAGCCAGACCAGATATTTTTAAGAGTCAGGGAAGGAAGTATCATTGGAAAATTCAGAATAGCCTGGACAGTTAGTTAATTTTAACATGAAAAAAATGCTCTTTTATATGTCACTGGTAGTGCAAAAAAAATGTGAGAATTAGCATAAAGACAACTTTTTTTCAATTTTATAAAAGGTTGCAATTGAAAGAACAAGAACCCTTTACAAAATTGAGAGTTATATTTGTAGACAAGATTCTTCCCACCCTCAGAGAAAACTGGGAAACTGCAAGAAGAGTGAGAAGGAAAAGAAAAAAATGAGGATCTTGAGCAAGACATCAGGAGTCATGGAATCAGACAATTGAGCAGCAGCTTTAGATTCCTGGAGGGCAGAGTAGAGCAAGAGGGTCAAGCAATCATGGTGCCCAGGGAGAATGATTGAACCTCCTGGAAGATTATCAACTGAAGGGCTGATGTTTATGTATTTAAAAGATGTGGAATTTGTGTGGCATGAGATTTTAGGACTATTGAAGACTTTCATCGATATTTCTAATTTATTTGTTGTTTCATAGATGCGGCTAAACCAGCATGATAAGAAATCACCAGTGATGCTTACAAATGAATTGACAAATTAAAATGCTAATAACCATTTGCCTAAATATGCTAAGCCTGCAGCCATAGCACTGTGATGTGTGATCCCATCAGCTCTCAGAAGCTAAGCAGGGTTGGAACTGGTTAATACTTGGATGGGGGACCACCTGGGAACACCAGGTACTGTAGGCTTGGGAGAAGGACCCAGTTACCCACTCCCACAAAACAATCAGCCACTGAAAACCCTATGAATAGCAAAGAAGCACTGACAATAGTGTTTGACCTATTGTACATAGGGTCACTATATGTCAGATACTGGCTCAGGGTACCTAAAAACAACAACAACGACAACAAATATGCTAAAGATCCTTTCCTGTTTTTCTGAAAGAAATGGAAACATTGGGGCAAGATTGTCAGGATTTGGATATTACTGTCAAGTATTGTCATCTATAAATGAAGATATTTTATCCTTAAATTGCCTGTCAAAATAATTTAAGCTACTTTCAATATTGACATAAATTAATATTATACAGAGTAATAAACTACTGATTATTCATATTAAACACAACCAAATAATGATGACATAATATACTGAGTGCCTGCAGCCATAGCCCTGTGGCATCCAATCCTGTCAGATCTCGGAAGCTAAGCAGGATTGGGCCTGGTTAGTACCTGGATGGGAGACCGCCTGGGAACACCAGAAGCTGTAGGCTTGGGAGAAGGACCTGGCAACCCCCTCCCAAAAATCAATCTGCCATTGAAAACCCTATGAACAGCAGAGAAGCACTGACAATCGTGTTTCCCCTGTTGTACAGAAGGGTCGCTATGAGTTGGATACCGACTCGACGGCACCTAACAACAACAACAACAACAATATACTGAGTTAACTTTTTGAAATGAAAACAATTTTGGCCTTATTAATAAGAATCACTTGAGTCATTTATGTGCAAATGATGCATTACTTATATAAAAAAGAGACAATATCACAGCTATTTAACAAAGGAGAAGTTGTCTTTCTCCTGGATAAAATCAAACACACATAAGGGTACAGACACACATACTTACATATGCCCACATGCAATTGATGAGAGCAAAATGCACCTATGTTTCTATTAATAAATTTTAGTCATGTTATAAGCTATTTGGAGAAAAAAAGAAAGTGTTTCACAGCAATGACTTGTTCCAGAATAATGTAATGAAAAATCAACCTGTTGAACATATGAACTTAAAAGCAATATCATGGCAAGCCTTTTTTTTTTTTACCATGTGTGCATAAATATGTGAGACAATGTAAAATGAGGAATATCAAGAAAATATGTGAGCCTTGATTTTTGGTGGCTTTACTCTTTCTGTTTTAATCCTTTGGGGGAACACTTTGGAATCACATTAATGTTTTGGAATGCTATCAAATTACTCTTAATAATTATGGAAGTTTTGAGGACATTTGTTACTTCAACCTAAATAAATACATATAAGTAGCCAATAGTTGATTCCTGTAATGAAATAATTCTAGAGTAAGACAGCATGCCTTTGTTGTTATTGTTAGGTGCCATCAAGTTGCTGTCTGACTCATAGGGACCTTATGCATAACAGGCAAAACACTATTGTCAGCACTTCTCTGCTATTAAATGGTTTTCAATGGTGGATTGGTTTTTTGGAGTGCATATTCAGGCCCTTCTCCCAAGCCTACAGTATCTAGTGTTCCCAGGTGGTCTCCCATCCAAGTAGTAGCCAGGCCTGACCCTGCTTAGCTTCTGAGATCTGATGGGATCTGACACCACAGTGCTATAGGAACTATGCACTTAGTAGGTAAGAAAATATGAGTATTGACTAGTCTTTGCGGTTTGGCAAAAAGGTAGAGAAAATAAACTATCAATGAACATAGAAATAAATAGAAAATAAAGTATCAATGAAAATAGAAAGGCAAGGAAACTAGAATTGATAAAGTCTAAAATTTTCAGAAAAACAGTAAAAATATGCATAATTTTTCTTTTCAAATTATCACTCACTTTATCATAAATCCATTGACAAGCTCTACTTTAAGTACAAATGATTACTTCTCTTTCTCATGAATATTTTTGTGGGGTAGTTATTTAGTTTTTGGAACACCCAATCAAGTAAAATAGGATTAGGGTTGAGAAATTTGTGTGCTTATGTTTTAAAATAATTGCCTTTGAGGCAGCCAAGTAGAAATGTCCAGAAATCAATAGAATAAATTAATCTGATATTAAAAAAGACAGTTTTGATGGGAAATGTTATTTTTGGAAATTTTTATATGTACACTTTTATTTTTTGTAAGGAAACTATGAAGAGACAGAAGAGTTTTAAGAAAACATGTTAAAAGATTTCCAATATTTAAATACTAGATAAAAACTGATGATCAATAAAAACTAAGCAGTGGCTAGAGTGGTTAACAGTATTTAATAGGTTGGTGCCATGGAAATCAAAGAAGGGTGCTATAAAAATGAAGACTCGATGCACTGAAAAATCAGAAGACTGAAAAAAATCTGTTAGATTTAATGGCATTGACAAAGCATGGAAAATACCAGAGAGTAATGAAAGATGATAATGGAATTCTGTTGTTGTTGTTGTTGTTGTTGTTGTTGTTGTTGTTGTTGTTGTTGTTGTTGCGGTACTGGGGGTTGAACCCAGGGTCTTGCGCTTGCATGCTCTGCAAGTGCTGGACCACTGAGCTGCGTTCTTTTTCTCTTTTCAATAGTTACAATGGAAAAGATTCCTTTTTCTTGGCCCACTCTTTACATTTCCAGAACACAGAAAAGGATAAATAAAATCAAACTAAGAAGATATTAAATAATAGGTAGGAGGAATAAAAGAACCATAAATGTCTCTTTTGAAAACTTGCTATTGATGATAACAGTGGGTTAAGATGGTAATGTTTTTAAAAGAGAGATTAGTGTTTGGGAGGATTTAAAATATAATTTTGAAAATATTTTAAATGAGTATGTGGGCTTATAAGAATTTTTATAGCACCAATGTTATTGTAGAGTAGCAAGGGTGAAAATAAATCAGAAAGCTATAACTAATAAAATAAGGTTTTCTAGAAGACCCTATAATGATGAAATATAACATGTAAGGTTAAACATCGACACTATATGAAAAAAATATATTTTGAGCATTAGACTAGGATTGACAGAATTAGCAAATAAAAGTACATGGTTTCCAGCTGCATTTGAACTTAGGCAAGCAATGAATATTTTAGAGTGAAATACAGCGTGGTACAATGTTTGAGACACACTTATTCTAAAATTGTATTTGTAAATTTGATCTGAAATTCAAATTTAACTGGATGACCTGCAATTTAATCTGGCAACCTTAATTTAGACCCCAGTAAGAGACCTCATCTTTCCTGGACCTTTCCTGGCCTCTCCATAGGCCTCCTTTGCCAGTGTTTGAAAGCACTGGGTTAGGAGCCCTAAACAATAATGTAAATACTCATCTGGGTCCCATGCACAGCTCTTTTCCAAACCAAGGTTACCAGAATTCCCTGCAGAAGTATCTGAAAACTTACTTCCAAGGCTGCTTAGGTCTCTTCCTCACGTATTTTCCCTTTGAAGATATATTACCTGTGTGCCCAGGAAGGTATAGCCCTACACACACAGCCAAAAGATAACTCTGTAGGGATATAGAAAGGGTTTGGATATGCAATCGTCTTTCTATATGCATATATTTATGAACTTTGTTGAGGATAGGGGATTTAAAAGGAAAGATATCCCAGGCCAGGTTTAGGGCAGGTAAGGGCTTCTATGTCCATTTCACTGTGTGGTAAATTTCTTAAAAAGAATTCTGGCCAGGCATGGTGGCGCATGCCTGTAATCCCAGCAGCTCAGGAGGTGGAGGCAGGAGAATCACAAGTTTGAGACCAAAGGCAGTCTGAATAACTTAGGGAGACCCTGTCTCAAAAAGTAAAAAAATGGGCTGGGGGTGCAGCTCAGTGGTCCAGCACTTGCAGAGCATGCAAGCGCAAGATCCTGGGTTCAACCCCCAGTATCAAAAAAAAAAAAAAATTCTGAAGAATTCAACAAATCTAAATTCAAATGTGATTTCCATATTGTATTTAAGTTATTTATTTCAAGGAATAAAGATAAGCTATATTTTATTTAATATCTTCTTAGTTTGATTTTATTTATCCTTTTCTGTGTTCTGGAAATGTAAAGAGTGGGCCAAGAGAAAGGAATCTTTTCCATTGTAACTGTACAAAACAGAAAAAGATGGACATGTTTTAATTTTCCATGCACATTTAAAGACATAGTTGTAGGCATTGAGGGAGACACACCATAGTGATTTCTGTTATTTCTAAAGTGGTAATACTACCCTTTCGTGGTAATAGAAATCTCTCTCTCTCTCTTCCATTCTCTCTCTCTCTCTCTCTCTCTCTCTCTCTGTGTGTGTGTGTGTACAAATGATAGTTATAGGTTTGACAGGGAATATATTATATTATCATCAACAAAAAGGTGAAAATGTGACTGGTGAAGACTAGTAGGACTTTTTCTCTGGAGCTGACTTCATAATGATATTTTACATTGGGTGCTGCTATGTTAAGAAAAATAAGTAAATTCATGCTGAGTGGCAATTTCCACAGTGTTCATAATAAAAGGAAAGCAAGGAAGCACTGGGTATTTGGAAGCAGATGATTGAAATGGAGGATCATGAAATCTAATCTAGTTTTGGTAGAATGTAGGTAATAAATAAGGAAAAGAGGAGTTGGAATGTGGCTCAGGAGAAACATCTCTATTGGTGGTTTTTCAAATCTTTCCTTAAGTATCTCTTTCTCACCCTTTACTGTTATGTTATATTTTTACATGTGCAACCCTTAGTAGTGTGTCTTTGGGAATAAACTAGATGGTTAGAATCATCAGGATTCCCCAGAGAAAGAAAAGAGAGAGACAAAGACAGAGATAGGGAATGGGAAGGATGGAAAGGCAGACAGACAGATACACACATACACATACAGGGCGAGAGAAAGAAAAGGGTGGGAGAGATTCAAAATAGGAATTGGTTCATATAGTTATGGAGGCTGGGAAGTCCCACAATAGGCCGTCTTCAAGCTGGAAAATTAGGAAATCCAGTGACATGATTAATTCAGTCCAAGTTGTAACTCCACGTTAGAGACAAAGGCTAATGTAAGTTCTAACCTACAAGTCTTGGGAACCAGGGGTGTCAGAACAAAAAAGGCATGTCCTATCATCTCAAGGAGAAGGAGGCAGAATTTACTCTGATTTAAGATAAAGAACCAAAAAGAAGCTGGGACAGCAGCTCAGTGATAGAGCATTTGGCTTGAACCAACCAGCTTCAAGTCCTTTAGCAAGAACCTCAGCAGATGATGAGTCTTTACCAGGCAGTGTAACACAAGCTATCATAACTGAAGACTCTACTATTCATGGTGTTGTTAGGTGCCTTTGAATCATGACCCTATGTACAACAAAACCAAACACTCCTGACACTGTGCCACGCCCGGTACTATGTCAGTACTTCTCTGCTATTCATATGCTTTTCAATGCCAGAATTTTTCAGGAGTTGCCTCCCACATCCTTCTCCGTAGCTGGGGTGTTCCCTAACAGTCTCCCATCCAAGGACTACCCAGACCAACCCTGCTTAGTTTCTGAGATCAGGCAGAATCAGATGTGAGGGTGCTCTGACTGTAGAAATGGCATTCATAGTCTTACATATAGTAGGTTATTGTACTTTACCATTAACTTTAATCTCAGGTTAGACAATCCTAAGAGATCTCGTGTATCCCAGACATATTCTTTGTTCTCTCTCTTTTGGAGTCATAGTCCAATTGCTCCAAGGTAGTCTGGACCAATTGCCCCAATAAAAACTATCACTTCCTGTTGACTTAGAGGTCAGAGGAACCCAAAGTGGCTGAGTGACAATCTGAATTTCCAATTCAATGGAATTATTGTTATGTCTCCTTGTGGAAGCATTTCTTCCACTGGAACTAAGACTCCTAGTCCAACAGAATGTAAAGTTGGAGGTACAGGAAGAACGATAGTAATACTTATAATCAATACTCATTCATGAATATGTGCATATACATAACTCACATACAACTGATGTTAATGAGATTATACCTGTACATATATGACTTTATCCACTTTACTGGCATACTAATGTCTTCAAAATGCCAAACGTCTCCTTCAGAGTTTCAAGACTACATTCCGACCATCTATTAAATATACTTTATTTGGATATTCTATGGTGAATTCAAACCCAAAATTGGTTCAATATTTATTTCTCCCAAATAACTTATAATCTCATTGGCCAAGCTTCAGGTTTATAAAACTTTGGCATATATACAAACATGCTGCAAATATGCCTCTAGTCATTAGTATGCTATTCTGCTTCTCTTTGTCATAGTGGTTATTCAAAGGCAATTTGAATGCTGTTGTTAGGTGCTGTTGATTCACATCTGACTCATACCAATCTTATGTACAATAGAACAAAATACTACCTGATCCTGATACTGTGCCATGCTTGACACTATGTCAGTGCTTCTTTGCTATTCATATAGTTTTCAGTTTCAGGAGTGGGCTGCCTGGTCCTTCTGCCAGTCCTACAGCACTCAGTATTCCCAGACAGTCTACCCATCAATCACTAGCCAGACTCAACACTGCTTAGCTTTTGAGACCAGATGAGATCAGATTCAAGGGTAGTATGGCTGATGGTTGAATGCTAGTTTACTTTTAATGGTTACTCTAAAACCCACTCCCCCACAAGTCTGTCAGTTTGCTGTACTATGGGGGGTTTCATGTTGCTATGAGGCTGAAAGCTATGCTACTGCTATTACAGATACCAGTAGGGTCACCTATGGTGGACAAGTTTCAACTGAGCATCCAAAGTAAGATAGACTAGAGAGGAGGACCTAGCAGACCACTTCTGAAAAAATTAGCCATTGAAAACACTATGAATAGCAGAGAAACACTGTCAGATATAATTCCAGGAAATGGGCCCACCCAGGTTGGAAGGTACTCAAAAGACTACTGGAGAAGGGTTGCATCCTCAAAGTAGAATCTACCTAAATGATAAAAATGGAGTAAAGCCCCAGGGAGCTCCATATTTTGGTGTGGCACAACTCAAAGTGTGGAGAAACAAAGGTAAACATCCACTAATATTTGGAATGTGGAATGTATGTAGTATGAATCTAGGAAAATTATAAATCATTAAAGGAGAACTAGAGTGTAGAAAAATTGAGCACCAGTGAGCTAAAATGGCCTGGCATAGGGCATTTTGAATCAGATATTCATACGGTCTACTATGTTGCTCATAAGGAATCTGTACATGGACAAGGAGGCAGTCATTGGAAGAAAACAAGGAAACTCTACTTGGTTTAAAGTCAAGAAAGGTGTGTGTCAAAGCTGTATCCTTTTACCATATCTCTTCAATTTCTATGCAGAGCAAATAGTCTGAGAAGCTGGACTTTTTGAATAACAGTACATCAGGATTGGAAGAAGACTCATTAACAACCTGCCTTATGCAGATGATATAACTGTTTGATGAAAGTGAAGAGGATTTGAAACATTTATTGATGAAAATCAAAGAACATAGTTTTCAGTATGGATTGGGACCCAACATGAATGAAACAAAAATCCTTACCATGGAGTCAGCAAGCAACCTCAAAATAAGTGGAAAAAAGGTTGAGGTTGTCCATGATTTTCCTTTATTTGGTTCTTCTATCAATACCCGGGGAGGCAGCAGTGAAGAAATTAAATGAAGCATTGCTTTGGGAAAAGCTGTGGCAAAGGACTTCTTAAAAATATTTAAAAATAAAGATATCACATTGAAGATGAAGGTGCGCCTGACTCATGCTATGGTATTTTTAGTCACATCATATGGTTGTGAAAGCTGGACATTGAACAATGGATACTGGAGAAGAATTGATGCTTTTGAAGTACAGTGCTAGAGATGAATAATGAATGTTACAAGGACTGCCAAAAGAACCAACAGGTCTGTCCTTGTTGTTGTTGTTGTTGTTAGGTGCTGAAGAGTCGGTATCAGACTCATAGTGACCCTCATAGGGTTTTCAATGGCTGACTGTTTCGGGATTGCCTTGGGAATGGATTGCCAGGTCCTTCTCCCATTTTTGCGGTGCTGGGAATTGAACTCGGGACCTCAGAGACTGCAGCGCAGTGTTCTACCAACTGAGCTAAATCCCAGCCCCAGGTTTGTCCTAGAAGAAGTGTAACCATAGTGCTCCTTGGAAGCAAGGACAGCTACACTGCACCTTATGTACTTTGGACATGTAATCAGGAGGGACTAATCTCTGGAGATGGACATCATGTTTGAGGGAGTGATAGGTCAATGAACAAAAGAAAAATCCTCAACTAGATGGACTGACACAGTGTCTGCAACAATGGGCTTAAACAAATAAGATCATGTGCCTGGCACAGAATCGGGGAATGTTTCGTTGTGTTGTGCATATGGTTGCTATGGGTTGGGCCCAACTTTATTGCACCTAGCAACAACCTAAACCTCACAACAGATATCATAGGCAGATAACTTTTTGTATATTTTGAGCGATTCTTTAGCATCCATTTTTTTCCCTAATAGAGTTAGGTACTACCCCTTCTTCATACAGAACCCCAGTCCAAAGCACAGCAAAATAAAACAAAAACATAAATGTGTTTTGACCCAAAAAACTATCCAGGCTATACTTTCTAAGATATATTTTAAACTATATCTTCAAATATGTCCATATATCAATATATTTATTATACTTGAATTACAAGTCTCTCCAAAGTCTCACAGGTAGAATATTTACTTAATCTAGTTTTACCCTGGAATGGACTTTTGAATTAGCCGTCTCTACACAGCATGGTTATGGGAGAAGGACGTGGCAACCCACTCCCAAGGCAATCCCGAAACAATCTGCCATTGAAAACCCTGTGATGGTCACTATGAGTCGGACATGACTCTATGGCACCTAACAACAACAACAACACAGCATAGTTGGACAGTCAATCCAATGCTCATCTTACTAGCTGAAGATCTTAGAGCTCCAGAAAGAGCTCATGTTCTTCATTCATACTTCTCTAAAAGGGATGGATATTTATCAGGCAATGGATTAATAATTACTTTTGTAAGTATCCATTTCCCACTGAAATTAACTTTTTAAAGTGATCCTGTGTATCTAATGCATTTCCTTGCTAGTAGTTATGATAATGAAGTCATCTTGTAATTCATAATTGTTGTCATTGTTAGGTGCCATGGAGTCAGGTGCAACTCATAGAGACCCTCTGAACAAGATGAAACACTCCCCGACACTGTGCCATACATGGCATTATTTTAGTGCTTCACTGCTATTCATAGCACTTTCAATGGCTGGTTGTTTTGGGAATAGGCTGCTGGGTCCTTCTCCCAAGCCTACATCAGCCCATATTCTGAAGCATTCTCCCATCAAAGTACGAACAAAGCCTGATACTGCTTAGCTTCTGAGATCTAACAAAATCAGATTACAGGGTGGTACACCTATAGACTTCTAATTATTTAGTTCCATTGTTGTAGAGTAACACACGTGGAGTATTAAAGGAGATTCTACATCTTCCTGGCTCACTATCATAGCAGATATCTCCTTGCTTTCTCTATTTAATAACTGGGATATGTGGAAAATTATACATTCAGAACAATCTTTTACCAACATATCTCTCTTCTTCATCTGAATTTAGGTATTCCTGATGATTAATTCAGTGTTAGTTTTATATTACTTTTGCTAAGAATCAAAGTTTTCTTTGGATTCTGGCTATTTTTTCTTCTTATTAACTGTTTTCCAAAAGACTATGACATATTCAAATGTATAGGTATGTGCTATTTTAATTCAATCAAATTTATTATTTATTGAAGTGTGAAAACTGTGATCACATGCCTTTTTCTAGTTCTAGGAAATTTTTATTCATTATATCTTCAATCAGTTTGCTACTATTTTATCTCTTTACTAATTTGAACCCTTCTTAGTCATATGTTGAATTTATGAGTCTGTTTTCTGCTTTTTAATTTTGTTTGATATTTTCCAACTCAACTCTTTGTGCAGCATTTTGGTAATTTTCAATAGTGTGACATTTTACTTTACCCAATTGTTCCTTAACTGAGTATAATAAGCTATTTAACCCTTAATGACAAATCTTGACTCCAGATCTAGAATACCTGGCTATAAAATCTTGAGCAAGTTATGTAAATTCTCTGTGCTTCAGTTTCTTCCTCTTTAAGCTGAAAAGTACAGAAAGTAATATTACAAATACCATTTTAACTACCATTTTGAGTTAACAAGTGTCTCCATTTTGTCACATTTGTTTTAGATCTTATCACTTTGTAATCAGATTAACTTGGCTCATTTTTCTGTCACTAGAAACAGTTCCCCATATAATTTTCAAAGACATTTTTGAAATGTTCTTTTATATGTGCTACTGTGAAATATGGAAAAACTTCTGTGTAATTTAGCTAATTTATTACAGCATAACTGAGCCAAAGTATAGGTACCAATGTCATTCTTCTGAAAGTTTAAGAATAGATAAGGTTGGTGCTGACTCTTCTACACTATTAGCAATACTTCAGGATTAACTGCCTCCTTACACACATGTCCTCATTAGAAGAGGAATATCTTCTAAGACCTGCCACATTTCTTGTCAAAAAATAAACTCATTGCAAGATGACTGATATAATGAAATCCTACTTGCACCAGAAGGGAATACTTTTCCCTTCCCTAGTAATGTGTACTCTCCCCAAGTAGCCTGACATATGCCCTAAACACTCAATATAATCATTCAATAATAAAATAATATATACTAAGGATTTTGATTTACTCATATTTTTAAACAAGCTCTCCCTCCTGAAGTTGTACATGCTGCTTCTGCCTTTGTGATCCTCCTGTCTCAGCCTCCCAAGTTACTAGGATTACAGCTAATGTCATTGTGCCTAGCTCAAATTATTCAATTTTAATTGAAATCATTTGGTACATTTCCATATTTCCACTTTTAAAAAATGAAGTGAAGATTAAGTGTTTGTATTGTATTTGCTTTTAGTTCAGTTTTCTTTACCGATATTTTATTATCAATTATTTGACCCAAGGACACAGACTCTAGACACTGATTATATATATCACATATACCAAGATAATAGAAAAACATAAAACAATACATTTTAAACAATCATTTATGAAAAGGAATGTTTAATTTCTCAATCTGAAGCATCATATTTTATATGTTGAAGCATATAGATTAATAGCCTATTTTTGTTTACTTTTCCTTTTACATAAGCAAAGACTAAGCAGGACACTTTCCTATAGTTTAAGAAGTGTGACACTTCACTACATTTTGAAGGATTCCATGAGAATAAAGATTTAGAAAATGGTTTTATTTTGAAAAAATTTTGGAGATAAAATCAACATCAAAGAAAGTGTCTGCTGTGTCTCAGAAGTCAGATCATATATTTATCATTTTGAAGGAAGGATTTTACAGCTTTAATATTTCTTTCTTTTTCTTCTTTTTTTTTTTTTTTTGTCATACTGGGGGTTGAACCCAGGGCCTTGCACTTGCATGCTCTGCAAGTCCTGGACCACTGAGCTGCACTCCCAGCCCATTTTATTTATTTTTTTCCTTTTTGAGACTGTGTCTCACTAAATTACGCAGACTGCCTCTGGTCTTGAGCTTGCGATCCTCCTGCCTCTGCCTCCTGAGCTGCTGGGATTGCAAGTGTGCACCACCAAGCCCAGCTAGTTTTAATATTTCAATTGTGTACTCATCAGGCACAGAACAACAAAAATTAATCAGGCACCTATGCAAGATGTATATGGATGTGATAGGCAAATATACAAGACGTTAAAGGAAAAATGTCTCCAAAATATAAGAGAATAAAGTACATTTAAAATGATAGAATGTATAGGTACATACATATGATAGAAAAATGAACACATGCATGGACAAAAATAAAACTGAAAGACAAGATAGTAGGCAGGCTATTGCCATGAAGCTATAAGGTTTCTAGATTAAGGGTTTAAAACTTACATGTTTCATATGGATGCATTCAAGCGAGGCTTACCACAGAAATCAGAAAAAATCTAACATCAAAATAAATGATGTGTCAGGCAAATGTTATACAACAGGAAGCTAATATAGTCACATTGTTGTTGTTGTTGTTAGGTGCCATCGAGTCGGTATCTGACTCATAGCAACCCTCATAGGGTTTTCAGTGGCAGACTGTTTTGGGATTGCCTTGGGAGTGGATTGCCAGGCCCTTCTCCCACTTTTGGGGTGCTGGGAATTGAACTCGGGACCTCAGAGAATGCAGTGCAGCACTCTACCAACTGCCTAAATCCCAGCCCATAGTCACATTAAGAGATACAAAATAGAATGCAATACAAAAACTCCAATAATAAGAAGAAACAGAGACAAACATGCCAATAGGAGTATAAACTAAAATATACAAGGATGAGTTACCTAGCAGGGCACAGTGGTGCATGCTTGCAATCCTAGTGATTTGAGAGCCAGAGGCAGGAGGGTTTCAAGTTAAAGACCAGAGACAGTCTGCATAATTTAGTGAGACCCTGTTTCAAAAAGTACAGGAAAAAAAAAAAAAAACTGGGCTAGGGATGCAGCTCAGTGATACAGCACTTACAAAATATGCAAGCTGTGAGGCCCTGGGTTTAACACTCAATACCCTCCCCACCAAAAAAGGGATGAGTAACCTACAAGCCCTCAATAACATGAACTTGATAAATACAAAGCAAAAAGGATATAATTATAAAAAATTAAAATTTATGAGCACAGTGGAAGATGTTTTAATATACTAGCTTAAGAATCATTTGCATTTTTAGAAGATAAAATGTTGTAATGTATTTGGGATATATGAAAAATGTAATTAATAATTCTCATAAGGAGTGAGATGTAATAAAGATTTGTCTATTGCCACACTACTCTGGCATCCAATCTCATCAGATCTTGTTAGACTTGTTAGTACTTGTATGGGAGACCTCCTGGGAACACCGGGTGCGGTAGGCTTGGGAGAAGGACCCCTTACCCCACTCCTGAAACAAGCAGCCATTGAAAACTCGATGAATAGCAGTGAATCAATAGTGCTGGGTATGGCACAGAATCAGATAGTGTTTCATTCCATTTTATATATAGTGGCTATGATTCAGACATTACAAGAAGGAACCTAACAATAACAAACATCAATAAACACGTGCATACAGGACATAAAATTAAAAGGAGCCTATGCGGGGAAGGATAAAGGACTTAAGAAAAGAAGAGAGGACAAAATGAAAGGCAATGAGAGAAAGGAAAGGAAATATCACACATGTTGATCATTAGGCAAAATCTGGATTTTATATATAGATAGATATACACACAAACAAGACAGGAAAGTAGAAAGGGGACCAGTAGTGGGAAAGGAGGGGGCCATTGTAAGTGGGAAGGAGAGGGGAATGGGGAGGTGAACATGAGCAATGTACAATAAAATGCACATATGATAAATGTCATAATGAGACTAATTACATTGTACATTAAAAATTACTAAAAAAAATAAGAAGAAGAAAAATAAAGTCCTAAGGAGCAGGGGGAAAAAAGGCTTATGATGTAGCAGGCATGGATCATCAAAATTAATTTTTTGAAGAGGAATAATTGTTTAGGTATGCCTATAAAAGACTGATTATGAGTAAAATATATAATTAATCAGTATTTGAGTAAACATCAAAATATAAATGAACAAAATAAACATAAAAATTATCAAAATAATCATCATAATTGTATCACTGATTTTGAAAGTGGAAATAAAGTGGCTAGCCTTGGGGAAAAACATTTTCAAATTGTTTAGGAAGAATGAAGAAATATGAATATATTAGCTAGGCAGTGTGGTGCAAACCTATAATCCCAGCAACTCAGGAGGATAAAGCAGGAGGATCATGAGTTTGAGGCCAGGGAAAACTGTTAATTAGTGAGACCCTGTCTCAAGATAAAAAGTAAAAAGTGAACTGAGGGTGGAATTCAATGTTAGAGGGCACATAAAGTGTGCATGAGGTTCTGGGTTCAATCCAACAGTACCAGAAAATAAGAAGTTATATGATTTTAGAAATTGCCATTAAAAATATAAAATGACATGATAAAAGCCAATGCTGTATTACTCTGTACTCCACAAACATTAACAAATTAAGGGAGAAAAAATAATCATATTAAGTGATTTTTGATAAATGGAAGATTTATAGTTTATAGTGAAAAAAGAAGTAAAAACAAATAGGTGACGTTAATATTAATAGTGTATCTTATTTAACCCAATATATCCAAAATATCCTTTAGCATGTAGTCAATTATTAATTAGTATTAATAATTAAAACAATTACTGAGATAAAAAATAAAACAGCCACATTAATCGAGAAAAAAATTCCCTTCACTCTTTCTAGGTACTAAATTCAGATAACATTTACTAGTTTACTCAATGGAAAAGTGTGAAGTTGATTTTCTCAAGCTTAGGAAATTGAAAAAAAAAAATTCAAGCCTTGAGTGGCAATAGTAAAAGATTCTATAGGGAAAATACTAAGTGATGCATGAAACATCAAAAGAAAATGGAAGGAACACACAGAGTCATTATACAAAAATGAATTGATGGATAACCAACCATTTCAAGAGGTTGCATATGATCAGAAACCAATAGTATTGAAGGATGAAATAGAATCTGTCTTGAAAGAATTGGCAAAACACAAGACTCCAGGAATTGATGGAATACCAATAGAGATGTTTCAACAAACAGATGCAGCACTGAGATGCTAACATGTTTATGCCAACAGATTTTGAAAGAGCTACCTGGCCAACTGACTGGAAGATACGAATATTTGTGCCTATTCCCAAGACAGGGGATTCAATTCAATGTGGAAGCTATCGAGTGATATCATTATTATCACAGACAAGAAAAATTTTACTAAAGATCATTCAAAAGGGACTGCAGGAATATATAGACAGGGAATTGCCAGAAAATCAATATGGATTCAGAAGAGGGTGGGGAACCAGGTACATCACTGCTAATGTCTGATGTATATTAGCCAAAAGCAGAGAATATCAGAAAGATGTCTATCTATGTTTTATCAACTATGCAAAGGTATTTGATTGTGCAGACCATAACAAATTATGGGTAACATTGTGAAAATAGGAATACCAGAGCACCTAATTGTACTCATGGGGAATTGGTACACAGACCAGGAGGCAGTTGTTCGAACAGAACAAGGAAACACTGCCTGCTTTAAAGTTGAGAAAGGTGAGCATCAGAGCTATATCCTTCAACCATATCTCTTCAATTTCTATCCTGAGCAAATAATCAGAAAACCTGGACTTTATGGAGAAGAACACAGCATCAGGATTGGAGGAAGACTCATTAACAACCTGCATTATGCAGATGACACAACTCTGCTTGCTGAAAGTGAACAAGGTTTGAAACATTTACTGATGAAGATGAAAGATCATAGCCTTCAGTATGGATTGCAACTCAACATGAACAAAACAAAAATCCTTACCATTGGGTCAGTATGCAACTTCACAATTAAGGGAGAAAAGATTGGGGTTGTCCGTGGTTTTCTTTACTTGGTTCTACAGTCAACATCCCTGCAAGCAGCAGTGAAGAAATCAAATGAAGCATTGCTTTGGGAAAAGCTGTGACAAAAGACTTCGTTAAAGTATCGAAAAGTAAAGATGTCATGTTGAAGACGAAGGTGTGCCTAACTCATGCCATGGTATTTTCAGTCATGTCATATGGTTGTGAAAGCTGTACATTGAACAGGGGGACAAGAGAAGAATTGATGCTTTTGAATTATGGTGCTGGAGATGAATATTGAATGTAACATGGACTGCCAAAAGAACCAAAAGATTTGTCCTAGAAGTGCAACCAGATTGCTCCTTGGAAGCAAAGATGGTTAGACTACGTTTTATGTATTTGGTGGTGTAGTCTGGAGGAACCATTCCCTGGAGATGGACATCATGTTTGGGAGAGTGGCAGGTCAATGAAAAAAACGAAAACCCTCCACCAGATGGATTGACACAGTGTGTACAACAATGGGCTTGAACATCAATAAGATAGTGTGCCTGGCACAGAATTGGGCAGTATTTCATTCTGCTTTACATAGCAATCAGCAGCACCTAACAACAACAAGTGGATTGAATAATGTCCTCCAAAAATTCATGTTCAGGACATTTATATGATAAAAGTGGTAACGTAAGTCATTAGGAAAATGAAGTATTATTTGATGCATGACAGGGAGCACATTGAGCTGTACACCATACATATAATAATTATACATTTGTAATATATACTGATTAAATTAAAGAAAAATGTGTCCTATAAATAAGCATAGAAATTTATTAGAATACCTGAATAAACACATTAAAAATTATTGAGAAATGATTCAAGGTTCATTGTTATTGTTGTTAGGTGCCGTCGAATCGGTATCCGACTCATAGTGACCCTCTGTACAACAGGGGAAACACTATTGTCAGTGCTTCTCTGCTGTTCATAGGGTTTTGAATGGCAGATTGATTTTTGGGAGGGGGTTGCCAGGTCCTTCTCCCAAGCCTACAGCTTCTGGTGTTCCCAGGTGGTCTCCCATCCAGGTACTAAGCAGGCCCGCCCCTGCTTAGCTTCCAAGATCTGAAGGGATCGGATGCCACAGGGCTACGGCTGCAGGCTCAAGGTTCATACCATATCAAAATATAAAACACTTTTTAAACTACATTTAAAACCATAAATTTAAAAATCTGTAACACAGTTGAAGGAAAAATGGTAGCCTAAAAGTAAGTATGGGGCTGGGATTTAGCTCAGTTGGTAGAGCTCTGCGCTGCAGTCTGTGAGGCCGCAAGTTCAATTCCCAGCACCCCCAAAATGGGAAAAGGGCCTGGCAATCCACTCCCCAGGCAATCCCAAAACAGTCAGCCATTGAAAACCGCATGAGGGTTGCTATGAGTTGGATACCGACTCTATAGCACCTAACAACAACAACAAAAGTAAGTATGGGAGAAGGACGTGGCAACCCACTCCCAAGGAAATCCCGAAACAATCTGCCATTGAAAACTCTATAAGGGTCACTATGAGTCGGAAATGGACTCGACAGCACCTAACAACAAAAAAGTAAGTAATTGTATTGCATAAAACATAGGGAATAATAGAATTCAAAATATGTAAATGTCTTTTATAAATCATAAAGAAAATATCGAAGAAATGTTTCACTGAAGAGAATATATTCTGACCAAAACATAGGCATCAATATTTCTGCTCTTATTAATAATAAAAGAAATACAAATTAAAATAATTATTCTTTTATCATCCAACAAGATAGGCAAAAATTAAACTGCCCATTGCAGTATCTAGGGATATTGAAGAAAATTGTAACTTGAATCCATCTGTAGCAGTACTGTTAGTTTATAGAATTATTTTCATGAGTACCGTTGCAAATTTTAGAAAAAATTAAAATATGCTTACTCTCTAAATATGGCCTGTAAAAGATATTTTCATATGCAGAGTGTGGATTCGTGTATATGTGTTGTGAGAATAATATTAGAAGATTAAATTAAATGTGTATTTGATATTGTAGAATACTTGCTATACATGTGTGAAAATAAATGAACTGCAGAGATTAATTATATAGATTACAATTTTATGTATTAATGTACATTTAAAATTTTCAATGTTTGTTAGAAAGTTAGGTTTAAAAAATACATACAACTTGTTATCATTCATGTACATTTAAAAATAGTAATAATTTATAAATTTTACATATATACATCAAAGTCAAACAAGGTGTATTAAACTTAGATTTAATAGATAACTCCTAATTTATAATAATGATTTCTTGCAGTGAGAGACAAGGTTATGGGATTGTATTAAAGGGAAAATAAGAGGGAAATCAATTGGAATATCCATATAAATTCAAAAAGCAGTCCTATATTTTATGTTATTTCCTCTTCATATGCATTTGTTTTACAATTTTCAAACTACATTTCTTTTATTTGTAATATATTTTAAAAAGTCTTTTGTCATTATTGATCTTAATCATTTTTCCCTCAACTGACTCTTCATTTGAGACTGCCATTTCCCTTTGAATTCTTTTTAATTTCTCTGATCTATAAAAGTTTTTCATCTTCTTGAGTATACATAGTTAATGTTATTAAATTCTCTTTTCTGTTTTCTTTCAGACTTTTTAATTTAAGTCTTTATTGAATTTTGTCTTAAAATATCAGGAGAGAAAAATAAAACCTGGGGTAATTTTCAGATTAGTCACACAGTTGGACTTAAATTCATCAACTTTGAGAAAGACTGCTTATGATAAATCACTTAAATTATTTCCTAAGGAAAAAGACAGAGTACACAAAAATTGGTGAAACAAGTAGTTCCTCCAATAAGAAATGAATTCATTAAAGTGTAACCTTCCTTAGCATAAGTGCACAATAGATATATATATATAACTATACATGCTACTTTTTCAAAATCTTCATAAATAAATTAAGATATTGTTTAGGTAGCCTAATGGAGAAATGGCCTGTAGCTGTATTACTGTGGCATCCGATCCCTTTAGATCTTGGAAGCTAATCATGGTCAGACCTGGTTGGTACTTTGATTGGAGACCACCTGGAAACACCAGGTGCTGTAGGCTTGGGAGAAGGACCAAGGAACCCACTCCCAAAAGGCAATCAGCCATTAAAAACCCTATGAATAGCAGGGAAGCGCTAACAACACTGTTTAGCTTGTATGAAGGGTCACTATGAGTCAGATACCAACTAGACTGCACCTAATAACAAAAAATGGAGAAATAGAAACCTTCTCAAATCACACTATATTTTGGCTCATATTTTTACCTTGAATAATTATATAAATATATTTTAATTTTTGTAAATCTCAAATTATTTGTACCCAATTCTTTTCCTAAATATTTGCTTTTCTTTTGAAGCAATGGATACATTTTCCTTGTGTCAAAATATTTGCATGTCATCTTTCTCCTTTTCATTACATTACAAAACGGAGTATAAAAGCAAATTTTGGTCATTCAGAAGATTTGTCTTACGAAGTTGAGTGGCTTTTAGTATTTTTATTTTATTTTATTTTATTTTATTTTATTTATTTATTTAATTTTGCAGTACTGGAGGTTGAACCCAGGAACTTGCACTTACATGCTCTGCAAGGGCTAGACCACTGAGTTGCACCACCAGCCCGTTTTTTTTAACCTTTTTTGAGACAGGGTCTAGCTAAGTTACATAGACTATCTTTGGTCTCAAACTTGCCATCCTCCTGCCTCTGCCTCCTGAGCTGCTGTGGTAACAAGCGTGTGCCACCGTGCCTGGCAGATTTTTATTATATTTTTAAAGTAGGAAGTGATTAGCACATTAGATATACTATCTGAAGAATAGAGCCATTATTGAATCTTGAGTCCAGCAGAATATCAACTTAACTGATGAAGTATTTCAACTGCAAGCCAAGTAAATATACCAGTCCTTTGATTTAATTGTCACAATTTCTTAAAAGTTTTTTTCCCTGTGTTTTTCTGTAATGTCCTCTGAAATCAAATTTGAAACATTAACTGGAAGTAAGGCAGTAATATTCTTAAAATAATTGTGCTAATTCTTAATTTTATGCTAATTCACATGCTTTCCACAATGCATTTCTATTGAGTATGCTACTTTTAAGAATGTGACACCAATAGATTTATATCTATAAGCAAGAAGATCTTAATTGTCTTGTTGTTTTCATGAACATTATTACCATAAATATTGGTGATACCTTTAAAATTCTACTCACAATATCATTTAAAACTTATACTTCTTTTTATAACAGATATTACTCCCTGCTTTTTTTTTACAGAGAAATCTGTCCTTCAGTTATATATTTTTATTATCCATGAAAGTTTTAAATATATATACATATATACACACATATATATGGGTGTGTGTGTGTATATATGTGTGTATATATATAACATATATATATGTATGTATTCTGAACTTTCTCTGGAAATATGTTTCTAATCTTTACACTGCAAGATCAAATATTGCCAAGAGCTCATTTTTTTTATATCAGAATCCATGGAATTCAATCCAATACTGTCCACTGGGAAATCCAATTTATGATAACCATCTAATACCACTTTTGCTTTTTATTTTCTAGAACATAAACCAGAGAAGAGACAAAAACACCATATAGGTTCCAAAATCTTTCGATCTATAAACAGGACTTCAAAGGTTGACTTTCTATTTATTGTCACACAAATAAAAACACTGGTTTTCTTCAGTAAATGTGAAGAACTTCCTGCTCTGGTGTTTTGTATTTTTCATTTCTATTCCATACAATGCTGGCAGACCTATTTTTTCAAGTTAGAACACTGATTTTTGCCAATCATTAGTAAAGTTATGAATATAATCACAAATTACTCCATATAACTATCTCATTTTGCTGTAATGTATGCAAGTTTTTTCTTTTTTCTACTTCATCTAGACTACAAAGTACTTTTCCAATAGAATGTAAAAAGTGGCATACATTAATGCATATATTCATCACACTTAAAATACATTAATTAATTTTAGAATTATTTACTTCTAGAATGTTTAATTAATAAGGATTACCAACATATCAAGACTTGCTTAACATTACTGTCAAGATGTATAATGCAATGCATTAGTAAGTTCTTGAACAAGAAATTAAATCAGTGCTGTCCCATTAGAGCTCCTGGTCCTGGTCATAGCCCAATCCATCTATTTTTAAAATGGTATTCATAGCTACCCTCATTGCTACGATCATCAGCATCCTTTCAATATTTTGACATCGTTTCTATAATTGTTGTACTTGTAATCATTATTACTATGTATTGTATTATCAGATGAGTGAAAGTAAGAATGCAAAATGCTGTGGTACGAACAATGGTATCATTAATCTCACAAAATGTAAACATGGAAACAACTGTCTAGAATGTAACAACATGTACCCTGGATCCCTGTAAATACTTTTGTAAATAGTTATTGTACAATTTTGATAGTTACTGTTGTGTTAGTTTTGATTTTGTATAATGATGTTTTGTTATTGTTACTGATTTGTTTCTGTTACCCCTAAGCAGCCAATCATGAGGAAACCAATCAAAGGGGAGGTCACTGGTCCTCCCTTCTTTTTTTTAATTAGAAAAAAAGGGAGAGATGTTGGGGATTTTTAAAATTATATTTCTCAACTAGGGTCCATCATAACAGCCTGAGGGGCTGACCCCTAGTTGACCCCAGGGCTCATCTCACTCACTCAAACCAGCCCCTCCCATCGATTGAGCAAAGATGGCCCCTGGCCAGCCTGACCTGCCCTAACCACCCAAATTTTGATTGGCTCCCCTCACCACTTTCAGGTAATAACTGTCCCCACCTGGCAGGTATGTCAGTTTACCCGCTGTACCTGTCAGGTATGGGCCCTGATTGGCTGAACCCCCCATGTGACCCCTCCAGGACCCTATATAAGCAGGGCTCCTGGACCCCATCTTCACCCGGTAGATCCTACTGATCCTGACCTCTCTGACCATCTCCTGAACCTCATCACCTGGACCAGTGCTCCCTACTCCAGCAAGACCTTGTAGCAAGCCGGTGAGATCAAGCCCAGGGGCCCCAAAGACCCGAAGAGCGGAAGGATTCTAGCAAGCCATGAAGAGCCTCCCAACTCCTCCCATCCTTGGGAAGGAGGGAGGTAAAGAAGGTGAGCCTCGAGAGTCAAGAACAACTGGCCTCCACAGAACACCAGCAGCAGTGGCTGTGCCTTTAAGGCTGAGCTGTACCAGCACTTAGCCTGCAGCATTACATGCTGCAGGCCTAGAGCCAGCACTTAACCAGATAGAGCTCAGCTCTGTAGGGGCTGCTTGCTCCTTGCTCTCCATCAGGGGAGAACCCCAATAAACCTTACCTACCCTTGTTTTACCATCAGAAGGTCTCCCGAGGTCCTTCTTTGGCGACACCGGCCATTTGTTATGTTGAGGGTTTGGCCCTAATCTTAGCCGGGCTAGAGCTAAATCCCCAACATAATTGTGAAATATAATGCTCTTCATAGGGAAAAATAACATAGCTATGTTCCATTATCACCTTCTTTTCTGTGGCTGACCGACTGTTGCTGATTAAATTAATAAATGAGATGGAATGAAGGCAGCAAATGAGAGGGTAAGAAGCATATAAGATGTGTCTTTCTCTGAAAATTCAATGTACTCTCTACAGAAAGATGCTTATTTACTTTATATCACTCTGATTATTCATAATTTCATGACTTTATCTTCTTTATTTCTGTTCCTTCTCTTATTAACTTGTGTGCCATTAAGAAAAGATAAAATGGTATAAATGACTTTAAAGAGCTCATGGTTCAGTTTTTCATTTGAGGAAGAGTATTGATGTACATGGGCTGGGGTTTAACTCAGTTGGAAGAATGCTGCTCTCTGCTTTCTAAGGTCTTTGGTTCAATCCTCATATCACAACAGCAGGAGAAGGAAATCACAATCCACTCCCAAAGCAATCATGAAACAATTAGCCACTAAAGAACCTGTGAGGGTCACTAGGAGTCAGACTCCACTTGACAGCATCTAACAACAACAATAACAACATTGGTGTACATGATTAAAATATGAGATAGAATCTCCAATGCTGTTACATGCTATCAAGTTGGGTACAACTCATACAAACCCTATATACAAATGAACCAAATACTACCCAACACTGTGCCACACACGAGATCTTTTCATGTTCGAACTCAATGTTGCAGCCACTGTTTCTTCTCATTTAAAGTAGTGCCACATCAGGAAAAGAAGGTCTCAGGGGAGTTACTATATTCTCATCATTAAGGTCAATTCTACACTGAGGAAGCAACTTCTCTCCAGTCATTTCTTGAATGCCTTCCAGTCTGGGGACCTCATTTTCTGGTACTATATTTGACAGTGTTTCTCTACTATTCATAGGGTTTTCCATGGCTATTTCAGGAGTGGGCTCCTGGGTCATTCTCCCTAGTCTGATGGAGGTTCAACTGAAACCTGCCCACCATGTGTGTCCTTGCTGGTATATGAAATACCAGTGGCATAGATTTTAGCATCTTAGTAGCTCATAAGCCCCCACAGCACAAGCTGATAAAAATGTGGGGGCTGAATCTACAATAGGGATCAATACAGTATACATCATTGGGTCATAATTCTCACTTGGAAAAGGTGAGGAAATGCTTCATAGAGAAAAGAATATTAAGTGGTATAATGATTAGTTACTCTTCAACCAATTCAAAGGAGCAGACATACCATACAGAGTAAACAGTGCGGGTAATCGAGCTAAAACAGGAAGTATTCAGTGACTACTCAGGTTCGGAATTGTCAGAACTAATGGTGGGAGCTGTGAAGTAAGGAAAGGATAGTTCCATGGATGATGATGGGCTGGTAATGAAGAAACTGCGGAGTTTGAATTTTTCCCTGTAGATGATGAAAGCTATGAACATTTTCAAAGCATGAAATGATATGATATGCTTTATATTTTGGAAGACAACTAAAGACTAAGTACAAGTGGTAGAACAAAAGAGGTTGAAAGCAGATTGCTCAGGCCATAGATGGTAAAAGCTTGAACAAAGAAGTCATCCAACTAAGAGGGCCAAATAACCAAATTGTGAGAACTGTGTATAAATAAATGCAAGATGATGTTGACAGAAAAGAACAAATATTGTGAAATGTTTTGTTTGTAAACAAATATATGGTCAATTTTATTTCTACAAAAGAGGAATTAAACATAGATTACATTTATCTTCTCTTAATATGGCATATATTAAAGCACGGTCCACTTACATTTCTTGATTGCTTGTAAACTTTATATTTTCCTCCTATATGTTATTGCTATTTCTTATGATGTTAACCTTCAGCAAATACACCTATTTTACATGTGGACGAGTTGACTGTTACCAGAAAATGTTTCATTTTGAATTTGTATTTTTAGCCATTGATGAGATTCAAGAAGCAGAGAATGTCTTTAGTAATTCAAAAGCCAAAGAAGAGACAAATAATGCTTGGGAATGACCATGAATCCTATGGGTCCTGGGATAAAGTTGGTACCTGTGCCCCACTTGGTAGCATAGCCAAAATTGTGGCCTAACCTCATTCTCTGTGTGGTAATAGTGGCCATATGGTGCTGTAAGAGAGACAGATCTCTGATAGTCAAATTCTCAATCTTGCTGAGACTTAAGGTACTACATTATTAATTTATCTCTTTTCCTCTCCCAAATTTGAAACCAGAGGAGGAATAACAGCCAGAGAGATAAACATTAGGATAACATAAATGTGTGACCATTTGTCTTGGCATTTGCCTGTGGAATTAACTTCTTTCTCCTAGTCACCTATGGATAGAACTAGAGAGTTATCTGCCCCAGAGCCTTTCTATAAGGGCTGACCTTGCAGAGAAAGAACTTGGCTTCGTAAGGACAAGATACTGCCAAGAAAGGAAATCACAACAAGATGATCATAGGATGGATTCCTTCTCCAATCTCTTCCTCAGTAGGAAGGGGTGAATGAGATGGAAGGGAAAGAGAGCCATGTTCCTCTTTTATAACTTTAGTAGAAGATTCATGGCCCCCTTCACATTACATCCAGTGGTTTACAATCAGGAGCTACAATCCCATCCTCTCAGGGGCATTGATATAGATGCAGGGAGAACTAATGGTTTTCAAATGATGGGCAATGCTATTGGCTTTTGTCTTCTAAAACAAAGTATTGAATCCCTTCTCATAGTCTGACAACATGAGAATTCATTCTGACCAAAATTTTAACTTGAGAAACACCATTGGAATCTAACCTTGAAGGGCATTTTAGGTTTCAGTGAAACTATAAATATATTGATTATTTTCTTTGTAAAATAATCTGCATATAACATTTTCTTTTATTTGGTAGCATGTTTCAAATTATTTTCTGTTAATTAGATGTGTTCTTGGAAATAATAAAGAGTCTTAAAACCTACTTATGTAGAAGTATCTACATCCACAATTAGTGTCATTTCAGGCATCTGTAAAATGATTCGGAAATATGCTTCTAAGATATGGAAGTTTTAAACACAAACTGAATAGAACACAAAATGGATTCCAAAGGAATGAAATAAACCAACTCTAAAATTGAATATGACTATAGTGAACTTTGTATAGTTTTTTTTTAAATAAACAGCCTCTCAGCAAGAATTATACTAAGTATTTTGGAATTCTCTGTGATCAGTTCTACTATCCAAATGATGAAAGTAAGTTTGTGCCATATATCTGTTATTAAACTGTGTCATGCAGGGATAATTAGCTGTTTTGAAAGTAATAATTATTTCTAAAATCCTCTTAAGAATGTATATCCTTTAATGACTACTTTTAAAATAGATAAGTTGAAGCAATTTTTTTATTATTTATATTCTGCTAAACTTTTCATGGCATTTGAATTCTGGCTTCTTTTTATTTATCCTTAAACTGACCTCTATATTTAAGATGCTTTCTGAGATTGGAGAAGTGATTCCTTCTCTCCTCCTAAACTTTTAAAATACCTTCTACACTTAAATTTTATAGGTCTATTAATATTATCTTTAAAACCAGTATTTAATATTTTTTAAAGTGATATGAAATTAAAATCCCTATTAGACTTTAGGATTTGCACAGAAAATTAACACCTCAAGGTAGGAAGCCAGTAGCTTTGATTTCTTTAATTTGATAGATAATAGAGTGATGAATCAGAAATATCTTTAGCATATTATGTAAAGAGAGTAACATAATCAACAAAGTGCCTTTATAGATAATGAGAATTCACCAGTCAATACATGGAAGCTGTTGATCAAAAGCATCAATTATAAAAGAACACAAAT
>VMDO01018649.1:0-41697 GCA_007922755.1 Pedetes capensis
TCCAGTTGGTATCTGACTCATAGTGACCCTCATAGGGTTTTCAATGGCTGACTGTTTCGGGATTGCCTTGGGAGTAGATTGTCAGGTCCTTCTCCAATATTGAATTAGTAATGATTATAACATCCAAAATTTAATTCCAAAGTTATACCAAAATTTGTTAAAATATGAAGCACAGATATTTGACATACTAAGATTTCTCAACATTTATTTTTAATTTTGGGAGAAGGACAGGGCAACACACTCCCAAGGAGTAATCAGCAATTGAAAACTCTATGAATAGCAGAGAAGCATTCACAGTAGTGTTTTGTCTTTTGTACATAGGGTCACTATGAGTCAGACACTGACTAGATGGCATGTAACAGCAACAACATATTTAATTAAGGATTTAAACATTTGATTCTTAAAAGTAGTTTTCAGTACTCCATTTATCAGAACCCACTTTCCATTGAAGAGAATTTCACCATTTTGCCAATACTTAACTGAGAGGGAGATAGAATAATATAATCTTGCTGTGCCAAAGAAGTTGCAGACAACAGAAGTATGGTGACCAGGGAGTAAGCTCTCTGACAATAGTTTGGGGAATAGATGTGAACTTTGGACATGGGGATAATCTGTATCTTTCCCTTTTTATGTAATCATAGAGTAGAACTATGATTATACAAAGTTGGTACAGCTGTCAGCTCTGCAGGGTCTGAGGTCCCAGGTTTGATTCCTAGCACCAGAAAAACAGAAGGACATGGCAATCCACTCCTGAGGCAATCCTGAAACAATCAGCCACTGAAAACCCTATGTCGCTATGAGTTGGACAGGACTCCATGGCACCTAACAACAAAAATTATCCCTAGGAATATCAGTCTTTTGCCACCTTACAAACTTGAATGCCCCCGATAGTATGCCAAAGTTATTGCTATTATTCCCAAGAGCTTCATGACATCTCAAAAAGCTCACAGAAAAATCATGTTCATATCATTGCATAAGAACAAGTAAACTAGAAATAAAAATTTTGAAATTATATTATTGAATCAGTATTAGAGACTGTTAACTTGCTAACAAGTAGGACAGCCCCTACTTTCTACAGTAAGAGGAATAGTTAACTGCACTTTTACATACTCATAATCATTACCTACTAGCCTTTGCCTGAATCTAATACAAGGGAAATATGCTATTTATAAAATACATAGTGATATAATACTTGTATTTCTACTGCTGAAATATAATTACACACGAGTTCTTTAATAGTCCTTTGTTATAAATAAATATAATATGTTTACATAATTTGAAACTAAAATGCATCCCAACCAAAATATTAGTTGAAAATTGTGGTACTTTTATGAGGGTTCAGTGCTTATTTGTTTATTTAAAATATCTTTGCATCTCTGAAAGTTGTAGTTGTTAAAAGTCATGGAGTCAGGGAACATTTTAAAGTCCCAAACAGAGACTCCAATTAAACACTTGAGCTAATAGTCTGGGAGGAAAAACAACCCTAATATATATCTGTATCGTTTGTTATTGATAGGTGCCCTCGTGCTGGGTCCAACTCCTAGTGACCCTCATAGGGTTTTCAATGGCTGATTGTTTCAGGATTGCTTCAGGAGTGGATTGCCATGTCCTTCTCCTGTTTTTGTGGTACTGTGGATCAAACCCTGGTCCTCAGAGAGTGCACCAAGGCACTCTATCGATTGAGCTAAACTCCAGCCCCAATACATTTCTAGGTCAAATGTATAAGAAATTTCATTAGCTCTAAAAAGAAAAGTCTACCTAGGAATACAAATGGATAGAATTGACAGCACTAATTTTGGTTCTTATTCTAAGGCAGTTCTGTTCTTCATTTATAATCACATAATGAAGTATGCACAAAGCAAAAAATAATTAGACATGTAAAAATGCAACCAACATTGTGAATGTCCATCTTTTCAATATGTACTTCACAGAATTGAATTTTGTTTTTTAATATAGAAAGTAAGTCTCTCCTTTCAAAGCTACCCCATTTCACATATGTCTCCAGATTTCATTATCAGGACTATCCCAAAAGATAAGCTAAGTATTCACATATTTAATATAATTTGAGATGTGATATTGAAAGGTACTGCCCTCAAAATAAATGCACCATCTGTCTTTCAGAGTGTCTAAAATTCCGTTATTTCACATGTATCATTTACTTACAGTCATCAAGTTTCAAATGCCACTTTTAAAATGCAATTAACACAATAGGAGACAGATGATATTAGTATATCTTTTTAGGTTAGCGTCTAAAATTTACAGAATCAGAATTGGCTGAAATCTTTGAAATATCTTTAGAAACTTAAGCAAAAATAATAAAATCCATGAAGGACACACTGTTAGAAATATGAAGTGCATTTGAGTCTTTGCACATACAGATCAAGTATATGATGGTAACTGAGAACTGGAATATCATATTACTATTTTTGATAAATACAGTGACAAACTTTGTACCCCACAAATAGAGCATTGTGTTAAAGCATCGTATCAATCAGCTATTAGTTCCTAACAACCAGAACCATATTTCAGTGCTACATAAAAATAAACATTTATTTCTTATATGTCTCCCAAACACTAAGAGCTGATGTGGTAATCTTAGTCATACTCATTTCATGCATCTGGAGGTTGGCTGGAGGTTGGTAAATTTGCACTGAACATGACCGAGGTTGTTAGCATGAAGCAAGTTCCCTACATTCAGATAGATCTCATAAGTCTCTGATCCTTCTTGGACACAGTCTAGGCAACACAACTTCTTTTCAAAGCAACAGCAGCTACATGAAAGGCAAGTGGAAAAACTTGATGCTTGTTGAGGCTTAATGAGAGAACTGACTCACTGTTCTTTCCATTTGCATTCCATTGATCAGATCAGACAAAGCTGAGCCTAAGTTCACAAGCATTGGCATGCATACTCTAAGCACTTTAACTAAAGCCAGTCACAAGATCAAACTCCATATCACTGAAGTAGGGACGTAAACTCCTCCTACAAGGGTGTGAGTCAGAGGTGGGAGAAGAAATTTAAAAAATTGATCATCATACTACAAATACCTTCCTAAGCTTTCATAAAGTGGTCAGCAAGAATAATCATGAGTTCGGCAATAAAACAGACCTCAACAAATGAAGAAGAATCTTGATAGGTCATCTTTCCAATCACAAAGCAATACTACTGGATATGATCCACAAAAAGGTACACCAAAAAATGGATGGTCTACAGGACTACATAACTGATTACCTGTGATAAGACAGGGAGAGAAACAATTTTACAGGATCACTAGATGTTCAATGTATTGTTGGGTGGCAAAAGCATGTTATTTGTTCAGATTGAAACAACACTTTGCCTAGAGATAAACTCTATCAGTTCACTACACAGTAAAACAAATCTGCACTGTCTGAAAATACAATGAGCTGCTGGAAAGACAAAAAAAAAAAAAAGAAAAGAAGATGAAGGAAAGAAATGACATGGCACTATGCTGAAAGAGAGTGGATAAAGGCTCACTACATCTATTTTCTCTTTTGGAAGATAGCTGCCCTACCAATGACAGTCTTCTGAGCAATCAGATGCCATAGACATAGGGCTGGTCATAAAATGTGGGTGGAAGTGATGTTTGATGCATCCAGAACTAGACCTTCCAGTTGTTGCATGCAAGAGGCTCTAGCAGTCTTTCTTCTTGCACCTGTTGTCCAAATCTGATCATTTTATTTCTACATTTTTATTTCTTGGTTATAAGGTGAGCAGAGTCATATAAACTAGTTCACTGAAAATCTCATTGCGGAGAACACTAAGACATTTGTCCTTATACTGATTGAGAAAACTTTTAGTTTTCAGCAAAATGAACTAAGATTTCAATTAGTCTGATGGAGACTTATCAAGGATATATGAACTATCTCTCAGAACTCTAGCCATGGATGGAGAGACAGATATTGTCAATATTTCTCTTGCTCTGGCCTTTCCTCCAAATGATAAAACCTCTCAAGAGGATTACCTTAAAATTTTTAAGGAAAATAATTTTATGTAACTTTAAAGGCAAAATATTAATTTCTCATATGCCTATATGTTAGGTTTACTAGTTAAATAATTTTACAAACTATTTTTATTAACTACTGGAAATGATATGACTACATAACTGAAAATTCTAAGTAGAAATGAAAGTCTAAAATTTTCATGTTTTCAGCAGAAGATTTTTTAACTCAATAAATCTCCCATTCTACTGTGATGATGTTGAACAAAGGCACAGCTTCCCTTTAGTAAATTTCCTCTGAGTTTATGTAATATTGTAAGCCTCAAGTGTTAAGATTACCATTAAATTACACATAATAAGGATTTAACACAATGTTAGATATCTCCGTCTCTCTCTCTTATTTTTTGGGACATGAAGAGGATTTTTCCTTTTATAATCTATCAAAGTCAAGACAAAAGAAGCATTCATGAAAATTTAAATTAGTTAAACTACTAAATAGCATTTACCAAGTACTATCTGTTCTTATATGCTTACCTTTATATTGTCGGAAAGTTAATATGGTATAGAAATTTGCCTAAATTATTATATTTACTTTTCTCTCAACTAACTTTCCAAAATGATTTCACTTAATCTCAGACTGAAGAATTATTTTTTTCATTTTTGTCTGAATCTAAATTCTTTCATCACTTGCACATCAAACAAAATTTACTACTGAAAACAATAAATAGTGAGGTGCTTAGAGGAAATTACTGGATGATTTTGTTGTTTGACCTTCTAAAATAAAAGATGCAGAAATGACTTCATATCTACAGACTGACTCTATGAGGATTAATGAGATCCTACTCACAATAGTGTGGTATCCTGGTTGCTTTCCATTTCCCAAATCCCAGTCTTTCCAAGTAAACCAAATAATAGCAATGGCACTAAATCACTAAATGGCACTAAATCACTAAATAATACTGAAAAAAATCCAACTTGATATGGCTTGTATTTTTGTATAATGTATTTGTGGCTACAAAGAATAAAACTATTTAATCAGCCCTGATTGAAGAAATGGGCTACGTACAACATTTTTCTATCCATATCAGAGATTTTAAGTGAAAATCAGAGCCATCATTGTTTGAGGGCCTGCTATTTCTGAGCCATCTCTATCTCTTAGTACTATCTCTGGCTGCAAGGTATGTACTGTAATTCCTGATTTATATATGAAGCTATGAGAGAACAAATAACTTCCTCAAGGTAATAAAGACAGTAAATTGCTCTGTCAGGATTCAAACTCAATTTCTGTTCTTTCTCCCGTACTACATGGATAATATCTGACAAACCCAGGCAATGATAAGATGGCCAAAGTTTTTAGCTGGAGCAGTGGTGATGTTTATTTGACTGTACACAGACTTCATTCATAGAACCGTGTGCAGAGTATATTTTTCTTTTAAAAAGCTTCAATTACCGTACACTGTGGCTTTAAGTCAATCTGGCATTTAAAGTGACCTGCATTTTTCTGTATAAACATTTAGATTTTGATTTACTGTATAGGTTTACTCATCCAGATGCTTCTCTAAGCAGTTGTAGCCCCTAGCAGAGGGATCATGAGATTCCTGCTCTCTCCAGGCATTTGCTCATTAGACATTAACAGGACCCAGGCAGGTCGGCAGAGGACTGGGTGGAAGGCATAACCAGCTTTAAGTTGGAGTCTCAGTAGCATGGGATGCTTTACTTAGAAAAGATGTTGAAGAGTATTTTATACAATTCTCTTATTTTGAGGAGAAAACCCAGGTGCTAAAATGTATGACACTGTGCTCAAGACATGATTGTTGTTGCTAGGTGCCCTAAAGTTAGGTCTGCATAGAAATCCTCATAGTGTTTTCAATGGCTGATTGTTTTGAGATTGTTTCTGGAGTGGATTAACATGTCCTTCTTCCATTTTTGTGGTGCTGGAGATCAAAACCAGGTCCTTAGAGAGTGCAGAGCAGCATTCTACCAAGGAGGTTAAACTGCAGCCCCAAGATCTCATAGGTTAATAATAAAGCTCAGGTCACACAACTCCTAGTGAGATGCCCTTTCTATTCTTCACTGAGGTATGTGCTATGTGGACAGTTTGACAAAGCTTTATTCTTTTTATGTAATTTGCTTTATTTTCCCACATGTGTTTCTTGATCAGTGAGAGTCATGTCAGCAAGGAATTTGAGAGGTACTGCAAACAAGCATATAGAATGAACAGCTTGATTGGAGTGCGTGTGTTTTATTCAGTGCATTACTTATTTTTATCACAATTCTTGGCATTTGTTTCATAAATGAATAATCAACATCTCTGTTGATGGTATTTTACTGGCCAATTCTTGGGAAATCTTGAGATAACAACCCTGGGAGTCTTATGCAAGAGTTGGATTCTTACAGGATGTTCTGCTCTGTGATGTGGCAATGATGAAGATGATTTTCATGCAGGGATTGGCAGGTTAAATCCTATGTGTGTGAATGAATTACGGGCTGTCTAAGTTCAGTTTGCTTCGCTGATCAAGTGAAGCAAATAATAGCAATAGCAATAATAATAATAATAATAAATTCCAGTTGTAATAATAATAATAAATTCCAGTTGCTTTCTTTTGCAGGTACAGTTGCATGTTTATTTCTTCTGTGATTTCCCCCAAAACACACACACAACCACACCACACACACACACACACACACACACACACACACACACATTCATACACAGAAGAACACACACATGTAGTTTTGAGACTTAATTACAAAATATGTCAAGTCCAGCAGTTGTAAAGGTACTCTCTGGAGGTGAGGAAATAAACCTTGCATATTCTTTCCTGGGCTGTTTTCCACATTGAATTCATTCCCTATCCCCAAAAAGGAAGAGAATTTATTTTGCCTTTGCCTTATACCCATTAATAAAACAGCTGTCACAATGATAATTTTTTTGTACTACCACTTTGTATTTATAAGAAACATAAAACCTGAACAACCCACAGAAAGAAAAGAAAGGAGAGAAGTCAGTGCCCTATTTTAAATAGATTTTAGTAGAACTCACTGACAGCACTGTTCATTTTTCTCTTCCTGTGAGACACACGGAAGGGAATATTGAACAAACTGCAGCCGATAGCAGCTCTTGCAGAATTGTTAGTCAGTGTCAGCACATGTGACTGACAAAAGCATCTAGATGAAAGATTGAGTAATTATTTTTTGTGTTAATGGTCCTTTATTTGTGGTTTTTATGCCTGTGTTTGTTAACAGTAATTGCCTCTCCTCTACTGTTTATTTTTAATGAGTCCCTTAAAAATGGAGCACTAACTACTGTAGGATTTATTCTCATTCTCTTAGGAAGAACAGTGGACAAAATAGGACTGCATTTCATTCAAGAGAAAGCTAAAACTGTGCATCAGTGAGGCTACGAAATGACAAAAGAACCAACAAATGCCTTTGGAAGACTGGGATTTGGGAAATGGAAAGCAACCAGGACACCACACTATTGTGAGTAGGATTTCATTAATCCTCAGAGATTCCGTCTGAGATTTCTATTTTTTATTGAGTCATAATTAAAGTCTTGGTTTAAGGAGTCCATAGGAGAATACAAGATGGATTTTTATGCTGGTAAATAGATTGCATTTCTCCTTGTATTACAATATTCAAGATCTCTTCCCACTATTCCATTATATTAAACTCTCTGTGGTCAGGAATTACTGTCTTAGTTATTTTTGTATCATTAGCACTTAGTATATATATGTAAAGCATTACTCAGTATTTATTTATTGAATAAATAACTATAACTACTATTGGATTCATGAATGAGCAAGTAGAATGATTGAAGCACCCAAATCAGCAAAGTCAATTTAACAGAATACACCTAAGATATTAGCAATTGCCTTTGTTAATTTTGTATTGATTAAATTAAATATATAAATTTAAGTTTTGTGTGTTTCTTCACACATTGTGTTTGGGGGCTCTTCTAACAAATTATCAAAAACTAGTAGGCTTAAGGGCTGGGATTTAGCTCAGTTGGTAGACTGCTGCACTGCAGTCTCTTAGGTCCCGAGTTCAATTCCCAGCACTGCAAAAATGGGAGAAGGACCTGGCAATCCACTCCCAAGGCAATCCCGAAACAGTCAGCCATTGAAAACCCTATGAGGGTCGCTATGAGTCAGATACCGACTCGACGGTACCTAACAACAACAACAACAACAACAACAACAGCAACAACAGTAGGCTTAAAGCAACAGAAATTGAGTTTGTAAAAGTTGTGAAGGCCAGAAGTCTGAAATCAAAGTGTCAGGACTGTGTCTGTTCTACAGGCTCTAGGAAGACTCCTTCCCTGCTGCTTCCTAGCTTGTGCTGTTGCTGGTAATCCATGACTTGCAGCTGTGTCACTCCTATTTCTGTCTCTGACATGAAGGTCTTCTCTGTGTATGTGTCCATGTATCTCTGATTTATCTTCTTATAAGGACATGGGGCACTGGATTAAGCCTTAACCCAAAATGACATTCATTATCTTAACTAGTTATATCTGCAAAAACCCACCCTATTTTCAGATAATGTCACACTCTGATATTCTCTTTTGACATGAATTAGGGGGCACTATTCAAACTAAATTTTACACACTGTCCTCCTCACTTACTTTTGGTGACCTTTCACAGGATACTTTATATCTTCACACCTCCATGCCCTTTTGTGTGGAAGGAGGACAATGATGTTATAACTATCTCAGAAAGATCTAAGGGTATAAAATAATAAACCAAGAAATTGTTCATAAATGTTCTCTTGTGGTAACACAGTTTTCTAGTAGAATCATACCAGAAATCTTGTTATATAAATTAAAAACAAAATATCTGAAAAGGGGTGTTCCTGGAATAGTCTATTGGGATATTATTTGTTGTTGTTAGCTACTGTCGAGTCTATGTCCAGCTCACAGCGTCCCTATGTTGTTGTCCCTTTGTACAGCAGATAAAACACTATTATCAGTGCTTCTCTGCTATTCATTGGGTTTTTCAATAGCTGATTGTTTGGGGGAGTGGGCTGCCTGGTCCGGTAATGTATTGTACACTGATTACAATGTTCTAATGGGCATATAGATGAAAAAAAAAAAGAGTCTAGGAGAAGGATGGATTCTCCTTCTTCAAGGAGTGCTTTTTGGATATGGTAGTTTCTTACAATCAGATTTGTGATAAAAATTGGGAAGAAAACTCTTTAAGTTCTCAGCATATAAGGTAACAAATGCAGCAGCACAAATTTTAATACCAAAACACAAGAGATTTGCTATGTGCAGTTCTGGACATGTTCCGTGCATTTCAGGCAATCCTCACAGCCCTATTAAGGACATACTCAATGGCATCTAACAACAGCAACATTAATTTTCCCATGTTTCCTGATGATGCAAAACTGGAGCAAAATGAAGTGAAATATATTAATGAAGTGCCAATTAGTGAGTAGTAATAAAAAGCACTGTAATTAAGCAGACTGAAATATGGTTCATGATTTTTACTCTCTATATGTCATAATTCATTAGAAAAATAACAAGTATTTTGTACCTTCTAGACTGAAAAGCACCCAGTGACTCTCCCCGCTAGTGAATGATTTCACTTTATGGATGAATTGCTGCCCAGCAAGAAGTTAATATGAAGACCATAGGTAATGGGATAAGCTTAATTTTTTTTCTTTAGCATAATTTGTAGAATATTTGTTTGGTATTCAGCAAAAAGGACTTTTAAGAGTGTTAGTCTTGAAGTTGGCCACGTAGTTAAGGGATCACCATGTCTCTTAACCCTATTCTTTGAATGAAAACAAGATGGCACCCTCTACTTACTGGCATACAAAAAGCTGGAGAGCAAACAAATTCATTGGGGGTGGTGCAAATAACATAAAATCATTTAAATTATATATAGGAATTAGAAGTTTAACTGGATGTAAATTATTTGGTTGTTTTTAACATTGCTATTGTTAGATGCCTTCAAGTTGGGGCCAAATCAGAGTGACCAGATGGACTACACAATGAAACATTCCCTGACCCTGTGCCATGCCTGGCACTGTGTCAGTGCATCTCTGCTATTCAAAGGGATTTTGGTGGTTGATTGTCTCGGGTTTGTTTCAGGAGTGGACTGCCAGGTCCTTCTCCCATTTTTAAGGTGCTGGGGATGAACCCAAAGCCTCAGAGCATGCAGAGCAGCACTCTACCAACTGAGTTAAACACCAGTCCCATTTTGAGCACAGGAACTGAAAGATGAACATATGAATGTATGAATTGAACATATAAATCAAACATTTGACTGAGCATTCTACTTTTATCAGCTGGGCTAAAACATCGATATGACCACGAGGATTTGTCATTTTTCTGGAGAAATTGTTATGTTCCTTTTTTACTTCTACTCCTTTCAAAAATACTGATTGGAAAATATTCAAGATCAAACTAATGTTCATATTTCAAAGTGCATTTTAACTCAGAATTTATCATGAATCAAAAAATAATTTTTACTGGTATAAATAACTGGCTCAGTGGAATAGTGTGATTTAATAAATGTGTCTCCCTATTTAAATTAAGCTATGTTAACCAAAATTAACAGCACATCTGTTATTTTACTATTTCTTACAATGGAATAAACCATAGGAGAGATAGATTTTCTTTGCCTGATTTAATTGCTTTTGGGGAAATCTACCAGCCTGAAGCTGTCTGACTCTAATGGACAAGAATGTAGAGATAGAAGTGAACGTACCATAAAAGGAAAGAATTACTACAGATGTAATGAGCAACTTGCAGTCCCAGGAATATTTTGTGATACAGTATTATCCCTTGCATCTTCTCCCAGGAATATGCTAAACAATGAAAAATGGATATCCTCCCATCATGTTCTTAATATTAACAATTCATTAATATCATCCTTGTTGCCAGCAACTTTTACTTAGAAAACAATAAATAGATTATGAAGATATTATATTTCAAGCACCAAAGGAAGAATAATAAATTTACCCTTTTATAATGTTATCCTTCACATTTAATAAATGGGGTTTAGTATATGCATCCACAAGGTTTTCAATGGCTGCTTGGTTTGGGGATGGTCTGCCAGGTCTTTCTCTCTCTCTCAATATCTCTCTCTCTCTCTCTCTCCCTCTCTCTCTCTCTCTCTCTCTCTCTCTCTTTTTGCAGTCCTGGGGGTTGAACCCAGGGCCTCGTGCTTGCATGCTTTGCAAGTGCCAGACCACTGAGCTGCATGCTCAGCCTATTATTATTATCATTATTTTTATTTTTTTGAGACAGGGTCTCCCTAAGTTACGCAGACTGCCTCTGGTCTCAAACTTGTGATCCTCCTGCCTCTGCCTCCTGAGCCACTGGGACTACAGTTGTGGGACACCACACCACACCCAGCATCATTCTCTAATTTTTGCAGTGCTGGGGATTTACCCTAGGGTCTCACAGCACACAGTAGAGTGCTGCTTGCTCTGTGTGCTCTGAGCCCTTGGGTTTGAGCCTCAGCACCACAAAAACAGGAGAAGGACCTGGCAGCTCACTCCAGAAACAATCAGCATTGAAAATCCTATGGATAGCCATGAAGCATTGACATAGTTCCAGGCATGGCACAATGTCGAGGAGTGTTTTGTTCTGTTGTAAGTAGAGTCACTGTGAGTTGCACCCTACTCAAGAACGCCTAATAACAACAATAAGTCTGTGCACATGTGTGTTTATGTGCACATGTGTATGTGTATGTACATATGCACCATTGCTTACTTTAGTAATTTGGGGGGAAAGTAATTTTGGAAGAGTCTCTGTGCAAACTATTTTCTCCAGAATCAATTATCTAAGCACGTGAATAATAAGACAGATTGAGGAAAAGTTCTGAATTTAAAAGTATTTACTGAGTTTCTGCCATGAGCCATTCCCTATGAAATTTTCTCAGAATACAGGGTTAGAAAAGGCACAGTTGTTTTTCCTCACAAAACTCAGTCAGAACAAGGAAGAGTAGGTAGAAGCAAAACATTTAAGACAAACTTGCATCTTTTTTAAGTGGCTAAGGTACAGTGTAACTTGAGATATGGGAAGAGAGAACTTAGAAAAACACAGTAGAGCCAATTTCTAGAGTGACATGATTTTAATGACTGATGTGTTAGTGTTCTTCTTTTTCTTTCCAGAACAAGGAGGAGGAGAGAGATGACATTGAGTCCTGTCAGACTTATAACTACCCTTGTAGGGTTTTCAGTGGCTGACTGTTTTGGGATTGCCTAGGGAATGAATTACCACGTCCTTCTCCCATTTTTGCAGTGCTGGGAATTGAACCTGGACCTCAGAGACTGCAGAGCAGCACTCTACCAACTGAGCTAAATACTAGCCCCTTTCCAGAACAAAGAAGTAACAAAGTAAAAAGGCTATATTAAAAATTTTACTCTTGTTATATTGAGTGCGTATAAATTTCATCACTACAAATTGTAGAGGAGGGGAAATTTATGAAGATTGGGAAACAAATTCATTACCCACTGACATATGAACTACCCAAGTTCATTGATTGAGACCTTTCAATGAAAATGGTGTTGTCTTTAATTTTATTAGAGCATTTGAGTGAGAGAATGCTAAGCAGTGTGTGATAATGAGAAACGTGGTCTATGCAGAAGCCCTCAGTGGGAATTCTGGGTCTCTGTGCCTTGCATATGTTTAATAGGTGGTCACCAGAGGGTGGACTGCAGGCTGTGATATGGGCACACATTAGTACTATGCCTTCCTTTACCAAGAAGTGAGCTCTGGGAGTTTTCTTTCCACACTGTTCTTTGAATGTGTAAACATACTACACAAAACCTGTGCAAAAATCACATCTCAGCTAATCTGGGTTTCCCCATCCCTCCTGTAATTTTCAGATTAAGTCCTACATTAAACAGTGTTGGCTAGCTGGTTGGCACCTTCCCCAGGAGCAGAGACAGAAGAAGGGTACAGTTCTCTCAGTGTGCAAATCAGGAGTGTTTGTTTTGGGATATGTGGTTATTTGCAGAGTTTGTTTTCTGTGTTTTCTTTTTGTTAACATTTGCAACAACAACTATGAGTGCCTTTCCATTGTGGTTGTCACAATGCAAGCTTTATTGGAAAAGTCTCTTCCATAGCAAAAATGAATGGTAGAAAGTGGGGCTTAGATCTGTGCTTTTCAAACTATGTAAGGTGAGTAACCAATATATCAAGAGCCTTTACATCTCTAACTACAGTAAAAATGACTGAAACAGATATGCAAAATACCCAGCACATAATTTTTATTGTGAGGCTCCACAGACATATTTTTTCCTCTGTGAAGCTAGTGTAAAGGTTTGTGAACTCTTAAAAGTTCTGTACTTGTCTGTTCTCATTTCAAAGACAGCCTCCAGTCAGGGGATCACACTTGAAATCGCTCAGCCTTAGAGTATTCTCAAAGCAGTCAGGAAATCTGAGAGTGAATAATGGCTGGGGAGGACTGGAGGAAGCCATACATAACACCTTGCTTAGTCAGGACTAGCATTGTTTTTCTACATTAACCCAAGTTGCTTTCGCTGGTTTATTTAAAAGAAAAGAAATTGTTCTTTAGGCAGTAAAGTTGTAGTTGTTGTTGGAACTCAGAACAGAAAATGCTGAGAGAGAGAGAGAGAGAGAGAGAGAGAGAGAAAGAGGGAGTGTGTGTGTGTGTGTGTGTGTGTGTGTGTGTGTGTGTGTATACATGCAGAATGATATTGAAGAGAAGACCATATGCCGGGGAAATAGAGAACTTTATGAAAATTTTTAAAGTGACATAAAGAAGTATATACTCTGAAATGCAAGAAATTACATTTGCTGTTTTTGTTGTTAGGAGCCCTCCAGTCAGTATCTGACTCACAGCAAGCCTATGTACAACAGGTCAAACACTACGGTCAGTGCTTCTCTGCTATTCATAGGGTTTTCAATGGCTGATTGCTTTTTGGGAGTGGGTTACCTGGTCCTTCTCCTAAGCCTAAAACAGCTGGTATTTCCAGGAGGTCTTCAATCCAAGTACTAACCAGGCCAACCCTGGTTTGGGAGCCCTAGAAATCAGATTTAATAGATTATAGGATACCACGCATTATTTTCTTCCTTATCTCTACCTGGCTCCTGGTGGAATAAAGAACTTCATCTACTTGGTTTATAATGTACAGGGAGTTGGGGTCATATAGGGTATTACCAAATGTTAGAACAAGTCTCCAGCATCCATGAGATACTGTCACATCTCCCCACCACTTCAGGCAAATTTCTTCTGAAATCTTGGCCTTGAAAGTAAACTCCAACTTCATTTGATCAACTATTTCATGGAATCAAACTTTAATTGATTAGAGTTATCATAATGGAAGCATATTAAAAATGCTTTTCTGGTACTGGAGATATAGGTCAGTGGTAGAGTACTTATTAAGCATACTTGAGCCTCTGGGTTCAAGCTGTAGCACCACGAAGGACAAACAAACAAAAAGGTATAAAAGTGAATTTCTGTGCTTTCTAACTAGGTAACCTTATGTGGGGCTGGAATTTAGCTCAGTTGGTAGAGCGCTGCTCTGCAGTCTCTGAGGTTCCGAGTTCAATTCCCAGCACCACAAAAACAGGAGGACTTGGCAATCTACCCCAGAGGCAATCCCAAAGCAGTCAGCCATTTAAAACCCTATAAGGGTCACTATGAGTCACATACAACTCCACAGCACCTAACAACAACAACAACAACAACCTTATGTTGCCCTTCAAATTTAACTAAAAGTAAATGAAACTTAAAATGCAATTGCTCGGATATACTGTAGTCACATTTTTACACGCCCCATAACCACTTAGGGCTGGAATTTAACTCAGTGGGTAGAGCGCTGCGCTGCAGTCTCTGAGGTCCCAAGTTCAATTCCCAGCACCTCAAAAATGGGAGAAGGGGCTTGGCAATCCATTCCCAAGGCAATCCCGAAACAGTCAGCCATTGAAAACCCTATGAGGGTCCCTATGGGTTGGATACCAACTTGACAGCATCTAACAACAACAACAACAACAACAATGACCACTTATGTTTAGTGGCTACTCTATTGGAAAGTGCAAAAATTGTAGAACATTCCATGAATCACAGAAAGTTCCATTGAATAGCACTGATCTTGATGGCAAGGCCAAGTTTAACACTCATTTTAATCAAATCCATTATTTACTATTTTTAAAATTTCTTTAGCTTCAAACCATACTCCATATTAGGTTAGCCAAATAATTAAAGAAATGTGTACAATAATGCCTAAAACACAATGAATTTGAAGACAATTAAATATTTGAAAGCGATGTCAAAGTAGAATGTGACAGTTCCTAGCAGAGAGGAGAACAAGTATTGGAGTTTGTAGGGCCTGGAATAAATAATTGTAAGCGCTCCAATCCCTATAATTTTTACATCAATATTTCAGCTGAAAGTGATTATCAAGAATACATACAGGTAAAAAAAGATATGGAGGTGAAATATTATAAACATATTTACTTATTTATGTATACATTTGTATATTTATATATGGTGTCATCCAAATATATAGTGAGTATTTAAATTTAAAAAATATTACAATAAAAGTTACACTGCCATTAGTCCCATTAAAATACCCTCTCTGGCTTCAAATTCAATGATGCCATCATTCTTGCCACTTTCTGATGCAGTTCTGTAATAAATTTTTACTGTAATAAATTTTTATTAAAACATTAATGCTACCTTTTGATCATAATTTGTGTTTGTGTATATGTCAACTCTTGTTTGATAAAATTGTGAAGGGCTACTGCCTAAAGCTGTTCTGAGATACCAGAGACATTTAAACTTATTTTATTTATAGTAATTTTTCCTCCATTGTCTTTCTTTTTTTCATTTTCCTTTTTTCTCTTTATTTTAAGCCATATGTGTTTATTTTCTGCATAGTTCTTGAAGTTGCTGGACATGACAACATACAGAGACCTCCAGACACTTGATTATAACATATTTTCATTTGCATGAGTGTAAGTCATTTTCATAAACAGCAAATGTAATAATAAAGTAAGTTTAGAAAGTAAGCTTTAAAAATTCATCAGCATGCTATCATTTTCTTTTGCTTTGTTTTTCTCAGAGAAGATGTCTGGGCTACTGTTCCTTTCTTCATATCAAGGACATGAATTCACGTTTTTAAACATTCACGCATATTTCTTCCCATGAGGCCTGAACTGAAAAAAATGGAAACCATCAGTTTATGTTATTATGTAGAATTTTTCTCAAAATTGAATCCTTGTTTACTTAGTGAGGTAATTTCTTTCCACTCTTTCCTTTTTATTGCAAGGGCAATCACTGTCTAACCTCATTCATATGGAAATGTATTGAAAACAAATTAAAATATTATTTGTGGAATTCATTATACAGAAAATTCCTACTAATGCATGTATTTGTGATTCAAAAGTTCAAATATTTTTTCATGTCCTTTTCAAAACAAGGGGTAATGCATTAAGTAGCTGTGCTCACTCTCTATTGCTATATCTCAGAAATAGACCATATAGAAAGCCATCAGGAATGTGATGGAAATAACTCAGAATTGCAAAGACTTGAATTTAACAACTGTCTCCTATTAAGGTTAAGACATGAATAAGTGGATTAGTCTTCCTTAGTCTCCACAAAATGAAACCTGGATAATTTATTTCCCAGTGGTATTGTGATCCTGAAGTGAAAAAATCTTATGAACTACATCTGGCACACAAGAGTTACCCAGTAAGAGAGCAAACACAAAAGGAAACATGAATCATGATGCAGAGATGGGTAGAAGCTAAGAAGGAAAAATAGTTTGATCAAAGGCATGTGTTTGAGAATTTCCTTTGGTGTTAATATGTAGCCCAGAATATCCCAAAGGGACTTTTGAGAAATAGGAACACTAGAATTTCTTAAAAGGGAAAAAGGGGTTCTGTTTTCAAGAACATTTTAGAAATGATGCTGGAGATAAAAATTAAAGACCTTAAAATTTTATGTAAACCAAAATATTTTGGACATATTTCATGAAATGATTCTTTAATGACCTAAACTATCCAATGATACAAGAGTTAAGAATTTTTCAGGTTATTGTTAGGGAAACATCTCCATTTAGCAGATTCTTATAAATGAAGTTTGATAAATTTTTGGAGAATATTTGCAATTAGAAATTGGAGAGGAAGTAATATATTAGTTCATTATATATATTTTTAGCCATAATTAACTTTCAGGCAAAATCTGAGGGAAAAATTTTTCATGAAATATTTCACATATATGTGAGGGATAAATAAATACATTCATGTATATTTACACATATATACATTCACACCAATATACATGTGTACATGTATTGTTGTTGTTAGGTACCATAGAGTTAGGTCTGACTTATAAGGACAGTATGTACAACAGAAAAATATACTACTCAACACTGTGTCATGCCTGACACTATGTCTGACAGTGCTCCCCTGCTATTCATAAGTTTTTCAATGACTGATTATTTTTGCAGTGGGCTGCCTGGTCCTTCTCCCAAGCCTACACCACCCTGTATTCCCAACTGGTCTCCCATCCAACCACGCCTGACTCTGATTAGCTTCCAAGATATGACGAGATGACAGCCCAGCCCAGCACTGGGAGACCAAGGACAGAGAACACAGTTATATGATGCCTGGACTCCTGAATCATAGAATCTGGGAGGCATCAATGTGTGTGGCATTTCCCACCATTAAGTTAATGGTGATTTATTACATAGCAATAGAAAACTGATACAGCGATGAAGATGAGTTTTGATTTCAGGCAGGCTGGCTATCAGGTTTGCATTCCCTAACCATTGTGAATCCAGCCTTTCAGAGGTACAACTTGATATCTGGCATCCTTTAGACAGATAAAAAGTCTCAAGTTTATAGTAATTTCACCTTACAATGTCATGAAAGTTATATACATTCACCAGGAACTGTGGATGGAATTTTGAATTTTGATCTTAACATGGGTAGGAATATGTGGCTTGATACTCATGATCCTGGGCAGTGGCAGCAAGCTGTAGTTCTCCATTAGACACATGATCACATGGGTAAACAGCTGGTACCCTTCCATGTAGTATGTTGCTAAGTTTTGATATTTGGTAGGACCAGTGTATTGAATGCATTTAGTTTATGATAGTTCCAATCTTGATTTCGTTGTTCTGATATTATCTCCTTGTAAGTTGAGAGGCATCTGCACAGCTATTTGCTTTGTGTTCCAGATGTTTATGAGGATGAGGATAACCACCAGAACACCTGCAAACATAATATTTGTCATAGAATGTTAGTGATCCTATCACACAATACTCAAGACTGGGTAATTAGTAAAGAACAGAAATTTATTTCCGCACAGTGTTTTAGATTAGAAAGTCCAAGATCAAGGCACCATCGGTTGTGGTTGTCTGGGGAGGGCTGCTCTCTGATTCCAAGATGGCACTTTGTTGTTGTATCCTTAATAGAGGAAGGACCTGTGTCCTTACATGGTGGGAAGGACAGAAGGCATGAAGTGTCATAATCCCTGTCATAAGTGTGCTTAATCCCATTTTTAAAGGTAGCCCTCTCATAACTCATAACTCAGTCACCACCTACCAGGCACATGTCTTAATATGGTTCCATAGGCATAATCTTCAATATGAATGTTAGAGGGGGAAAAAACCTTCAAACTGTAGTAATATTTTACATTGATTTTTGACTTGTTTTTTTCCTTGTACTTTCTTTTTTTGTGTGTGTGGTACTGGTGCTTGAACCCTGAGTCTTGCATATACTTTGCACATGCTCCACCACTGAGCTGCACCTACCCCCTTCCCCACACTCCTCCTTTTTTTTTTTTTTCACCTTGAGACTGGGTCTCACTGTGTTGCAAAGGCTCCCTCTGGCCTCACACCTGTGATCTTCCTGCATCTTCCCCCAAAGTTGCTGGGATTATAGGTGTGCACCACCATGGTCCAGCTTACTTATTTTGGCTTTTGTCCGTTTGTTTATTTCCCATGCCATTTGTACTGTTTGGAGACATTTAGGAAAAGTGGCGGTTAATGGTATCTGATACAGACTGGAAGTAACGTTTATTTTTAGGTACTCATTAGGTCCTTACTTGAATAAACTTGGAAAATTCATAGTATGTTATACTTTCATTTTCTTCGTGACATTGGGGGTATTTTGTTTAATTTCCAACCTGCAGCTAAATTTATTTGTTATAGCACATGATGATTGCAAAATCAGCTTCTCTCAAATGAAAATCATTTATAAAGTATTGCCCAATATGCCTAAAATTCTTTTCAAAACTCAATGAGTGCCTACTCAGTGCTGAGTACTATTAATCTTCATCAATTCCCTCAATATTGATTTCTCTTTTTCTCTTTTAACAAGCTAGAACAACAGATTGTGAGTTGCATGGTTTGCTTCTGAGCATAATACAAGAACTTAAAAAGTCCAGATTTATTGTGATATTAGATAAATTGTGTCTTCCACTGGATCTTTAAATCCCTATTCATGAGCTGCACGTCTTCAGTAACATTTTAAGGAATAAACACAATATCAGATGATTTCTATTGTGTTTTGTTTTTGTTTCTTTTGTTCTACCAGATGATGTTATGTCAAATACAACTACCAACAAAACAAGGTAAGTGTCTGTGTTTATGCTTGGCTCTCATTAAAGGAGCTATGCGAGAGAAGACTGCTTTATAAAATAATATAATTTTAAATTTATCTTTTCAACCTTCCACTCCTTATAAATGTACCAATGAGTCTACCAGAAATGTAAGAACATTAATCCTCCCTTGTCAGCCTTTCTTTTTACACATACACTGCAAAGAATTGCTAATTTCATTTCCTTTCTGTTTAGTTTCATTTCTTCTTTCTTGAGACTTCTGTTTAAAAGAGCTTTTAACAGTCTTCTCTCGCATATGGTACATATGCTTGTGGAATAGGCAAACCAGCTTGAGTAAAACAAGAATAAAAATAAACCACACAGAACCAAATTTCAAACTTTTTGGGAGGTCCTCAATGATACCCCTTTTTTTTTTTTTTCTTTCCTTTTGTTTCTTGCACATGTCAATGATTCCCATTTGGAACCAAAGATAGAAGCCTTTCAAATAACTGAATACAGTAAGAAAAATGACATTGTTCTACAAATCAAAGAATCAAATGAGACCCCTGGGTTGTGGAAAGTTCATCTTAGGAGATTTGCAGTGTCTTTTCCTGAACAAAAACCTTTAGCCAAAGATGAGAGTTACTGGATATGCTCCACTAAAGAAGCAAATTGACAACTCCTTTTTAACATTATATGACAAAAAGACACTAAACATAGCAGACCATATAGTAAAGAGTAAAGCCCTCAAAGACAAATATTTAAGTCAGCTACTCAAGAAGCTAAAAGAGTTTTCTAGTGAAATCCCTTTGGCATTTTCTTCCTGCTGAATGTTTTCAAAACACTCTGAGCAATTCATATCCCTAAAGATTGCTTTTCTCTAGTTGATTTATATGTTTACACATGTTCAGCTACTCATTGTATTGTCTATTATGAGAAAATTCAGACCTTGCATATGGATTTGGGTCTAGGTGATTTATCAGAATGATTCAAGATGTGAATATGGGACTCCTTAGTGTCTGGATGATATTTCAGCCTGTGTGGGAACAGAGGAGAAAATGCACAACAGAGAGTGGAAGAAAATATATACAGAATGGCCCTCCAGGTCTAAACTTGCTAACACAGCTTTGGACTTATGACATCTCTTCTCTTTGCTATTTGGATTAGAATTATTAAGAAATCAATCAAAGAATATTAGATATATACATAGCATATAGGGAGTACAGAAAAATTGGAGTTTGTTTTCTGTAATTTAAATTTTGATGGTGTGATAAGAATTTAAATAATGTGTCTCTAATATGAATGAAATCATCATATCTACTGTTACTTTTCAAGCATGATGGACATGATATAGACTTTAAGGAGGAGATGGGAAGTAACCTGGAATTGAAAGAATTTCCAATACCAAGAGGATAAAGAGAATGAGACAGCTATGTAAGAATTGAGTGTATGATTAACAGGGAAAAGCAATATAAACCCCATGTCATGTATGACAGGAAGATAGCTTTCTCTTGAATTTTGGTTTGCCTCAGACAGGGATTAAAAACTCAGATTCCCTATGAAACAAAACAGTTAATGCAAACAGGAACAGCAAGTTGGTAGTATACTTCAGAGAGGCACTCACATTAAAAAATATTGCATATCAAGGAAATAGAAATATTCTTCACTTCCACAAAGGGAACAACTCCTTTCCTCTTCTATTTTCCCTCCTACTCCTTTTCTGTAAATTGGGCTCAGAGTAGTCTTTTTTCTGTAACAAAAGCCAAAGGTCAGGCATGGGGATAAACCACCAATGACACTCAACCTTCCATCAAGAGACGTTATGAAGCATTGGGACCCAGCCTACCAGAGCTACTGATCTGCAGGACCAGCGCCATTGTTTGCTCAATCTTTTCAAAAGCACATGCAGGCCAAGCAATGCACATCTCCTAGCACAAAAGCCCTCACCAGCCACCAGAATGCAACTTCACTTCTAAGAGACCAGTCCTAGAGCTGTTCAATGATAATAACTTTTAGGAAATAATGGAACTGTTCTTCAGGGCTCTGTGTGTGGTTCCAGATAAAGGCTCCTACAGAGTCCAGATTTGATTCATTTGGTAAATGCTAAATCCATTCTATTTGCATAGCATGTTCTCTAAAGCCTTTTCAATTGGAACTGATTTTGTATTTGAGAGTGAAAGAAGAATGTATGCTGGCAAGCCCATGTTTCCGTCTGTGAAGAGCTTCCTCAACAGGGGCTTGAAAAACACCCATCTTGGCCCTACAGCATTTCACTCTGTGCTGAATGGGCTTCAGGAACATAGATCACTTTTATTTAAGAACGCAATATGTTTGATAATAAACTTTTAAGCTCTATTTATTGGGCTACACATACAAAACCATTACTTTCTTGGCTAACACCAACACCTTATCTAATGGGAAAGATAAAGAATGATTTCAGTAAGAAACTTTAAAAATCATTTGATACTTAGAAGAGTAATCAAATCACCTAATATTTACTTTCTCTGGTGTGTCTGCCTTTCAAATGGTGATTGATACTGCCTTCTACACATCTCATACATAAGCATATTGTCTCTTTGTGTATGTTTGTGAGTTCTAAATTATTGTTTCCTTGGCATTAGAGAAACAAATATTACTATCTGAGCAGGAATAGCTGATAATTGCAAATTTCAAAAGGACAGAGAAAGGAAAAAAACTGATGCTGCCATATTTGAAACTGAGTGATGATTACTAGATAATTTATGAGCAGTTGGCCTAACTTAAATATAGATCTGACAAATGGGGAGCATATTTTAATGCTGGATGGGAGGTAAAATGAACATAATGCTTCATTATTTCCAATGTACTTTTATCTTCACTGGATCACTTGATATATGAAATAGCATTATGAGTCATGGTGGGAAAGTGGCGTGTGTGTGTGTGTGTGTGTGTGTGTGTGTGTGTGTGTGTGTGCGTGAGTGTGTGTTACACTGAGTGTAAAAGATGATTCAGGAATTATTATCACTATCTCACAAATATGGTCATTTAGCTGAATTTGAATTTGAATGATGTAACAGCAGGTTCTACAATTTGTTAGTGCATAACTGAGCCTCCTGACTTCCTACTCACAGGGATTTTTGTCACTGTTATAAACATCTTTGCCTCTCCAGTATTCATTAGACCCTAGTCTCATTGTGCCATTATGTGTCTGGCAATGGTTTCCATGAAATTGTACAAATCTTCTGACTGATCTAAAATAATCTTCAGAAATTGACTGATTCAAGATGGACCCAGAGAGCTAAGTGAAGCCTAAAGTTATTGTTTTGTGATGGTAGGAAAAGACATACTCTCTTTCACTTAAAAATAGATAAGTCCACAAATAAACTAGAAAATGAGAGAGCATCTGGCCCTGGTAGCTATTGGCAGCCATTTTGAGGCTATGCATGGTCTCTCTTGAGATGAATTTGAGCCCTTGTAAGCTGAGAACAGACAGGCCAAGCACATAGTCCAGCTACTGGACCAAGCGTTGCCTGACCTTATTATTCCTTTCTAACTCAATATGTTAAAAAAGTAAATCAATTACTTTGGAACATAATCCAGTTTTTTATTTTTGTGGTTTCTCTTGGTTATAACTCAAATAACTCTGAATGGTCCACAAAAGCTACATTTGCAGAAACCAAGTTGGCATGCTCCCTTTGTTTCAAGAAAAACTTCAGACGCAGTAAGATATTTCTAAGTATCATAGGGTAACTTTACTTAGGCTATTGGTTCCATCACTCTGGAGACACCTAATATAATGTTTCAGCTTAAAAGATGTGAAGAATTTCCAGAGACCCATGGGATATAGTAGCCCAGCTGAATTCTACACTATTATTTGAGAACCCAACCTCATGTTGGTGGATGCCACTGTCTGCACTTTAAAACATAATGTACCCACTCTAACTCAAAGTATAAAGAAAAATCCATGAGTCTATATGGATATAAATGAATGATTGAATAAATTAAGCTAGTACATAGGAAACAAGTGAAAGTTACCATGTAGAAGAATTATAAATAATTTATGTAAGTAGTCTCAAAGAGGGAGCACAATGCTCTAATCCTTAGGTGTGAACTGAGCATAGATAGTTCCTTCCTAAGAGTATCAGTGGGGGACATGAAAGAATAAATTTACAGAAACTTGACAAATATTACTTCTTCCTGGGGATAAAAGTTAATAACCAACAGTCATATCATGTTGACAGTATGTACCCAAAACAAGATATAATTAAAACAGCATATGACTTCTGATGTTTCCTCCCACTAATCCATGACCCTTTATCTTAACCATAAGAAAACCATCAGAGAAAATTCAATAAGGGGTATCTCACAAATGACATTGCTAGTCTTCCTTAGAGCCTGCAGCCATAGCCCTGTGGCATCCGATCCTGTCAGATCTCAGAAGCTAAGCAGGGTCGGGCCTGGTTAGTACCTGGATGGGAGACCTCCTGGGAACACCAGAAGTTGTAGGCTTGGGAGAAGGACCTGGCAACCCCCTCCCAAATCAATCTGCCATTGAAAACCCTTTGAACCGCAGAGAAGCACTGACAATAGTGTTTCCCCTGTTGTACTCAAGGTCGCTATGAGTCGGATACTGACTCCACGGCACCTAACAACAACAACAACAACAACAACAACAACAACAACAACAAGTCTTCCTTAAAACTGAAACTAATGAAAAGCAACAAAAGCCCATGAAACCTCCACAGTCAAGGAGAACATAAATAGTCATGCACCTAAATGTAATGTATTCTGGCTAGGATCCTGACCAGAGAGAAGATTTAGGCTAAAGTTAAGGAAATCTAAACAAATTGTGACTTTACTTAATAATAGATCTATCAATCCCTTTCATTAAGCATACCAGTATGTCACAGTAATGTAATATCAATAAAAGAGGAATCTGGATATAAAATAAATGAGAACTCTTTGTAGTGGTTTCTGAACTTTTCTGTATGCCTAAACTATTCTGAAAAATAATATGTATTAAGAATATAATAAGCCTTTCACTGCCAAGCAATTTTATCTCTGCATATATAACCAAAAGCAATATACATGTATATTAATATAATGCATGTACAGCAATGATAATAGCATCACTCTTTTAATAGCTTCAAACTAGAAATAACTCAAAAAATCTTTCAGTTATATAATGTACATAAACACTCTGTTGCCAGGCATGGTGGCCCATGCCTGTAATCCCAGCAATTTGGGAGGCAGAGGCAGGAGGATCGCAAGTTCAAGACCAGAGGCAGTCTACATAATTTAGTGAGATGTGTCTCAAAAAGGAAAAAAATGGGCTGGGCATGCAGCTCAGTGGTCCAGCACTTGCAAAGCATGCAAGCGCGAGGCCTTGAATTCAACCCCCAGCACTGCAAACAAACAAACAAATACTGTGTTATATTCACAGTGAAACTCTATGTTGCAATAAGAATGAGCTAAATAAAACTACATATAACAACACAGATAAACCTCACAAATTGCCTTTTGAAATTAATATAAGCTAAGTACAACTAGGGGCTGGAATTTAGCTCAGTGGGTAGGGGGCTGCGCTGCAGTCTCTGAGGTCCCGAGTTCAATTCCCAGCACTGCAAAAATGGGAGAAGAGCCTGGCAATCTACTCCCAAAGCATACCGAAACAGTCAACCATTGAAAACCCTTTGAGGGTTGCTATGAGTTGGATACCAACTCTACAGCACCTAACAACAACAACAGCAACAAGTACAACTAACCTGTGGTCTTACAAGAAGACAGGTGAGTGTAGTCACTTTAGGGGAAAACTGACTGGGGCAGGATATGAGGGTTTTAGTTCTGGATGTTGGTAGTATTCTTCTTCATGACCAAGCCACTAACTTCTTGAGAGTTCAGCATATGAACATTCCATGGTCTGTACACACATGATTTCTGCACTTTTCAGTAGTATGTTATACTTCAATAAAAATTATTCTTTGAAATTTTATATCCTATCCATAGGATGTTGAAACATAGTTCTGCACAGTAAAAAATAAGAATTGCAATATTCATTGATGTCTTCACATGAGAAACCTTTAAGCAATTGTCTACATTCCACAATAACATGTAATGGAATGAAAGGAAACAAATTAAGGGGGTGTAAACCTTGCGAATAACATGGGGAGTGTCATCATAACTTTTGAATTGAAATTCTATTTTTAGGTTTAAGTTCTTGAAGTAGGAGATGGGGTATGAAAGAAGAGTAAGAGAAAGAAAAAAATGACAATGACTATACTTATTGATACAGGTTTGTATAAATTTAGAGAACGTATCAGATTTTCTCTTTCTTATAGATTTAGAGAATGTATTAGATTTTCTCTTTCTTACTAGTACTATGGTACTAGTAACATAGGGGTATCTTCTCCTACAAATGTAGGAAGAATTCAGGCTCAGTGGTGCACATCTGTAATGCTTGTGATTTGGAAGGTGGAAGCAGGAGGATCATAAGTTTGAGGCCAGAGGCAGTCTACATGCTTAGCAAGACCCTGGCTCAAAATTGTTGCTGATGTTAGATGCTATCAAGTCAGGTCCGCCTCATAGTGACCCTATGTACAACAGAACGAAACACTCCAATACTGTGCCCCAGGCTTAGGACTTTTGTCAGAGCTTCTATGCTTTTCACAGGGTTTTCAGTGGTTGATTGTTTCAAGAATGGGCAGCCATATTTTCTCCCAAGCTTACAGCACCCATATGCCCAGCTGGTCTCCTATTCAAGTATTAACCAGACCTGACCATGCTTAGCTTTGGAGATCAGATGGGATCACATGCCAAAGTGTTATGGTTATAGACTCTGATTCAAAATAAATAATAAATAATGTACTGGGAGTGCAGCCCAGTAGTAGAACACTTACAAAGTATGTGTAAGGCCCCAAATTCAATCCCCAAATACTGCAAAAAAATTAACTAGCTAAATAAATACATGTAAAAATGTCCTCTTGTAACAACAACAGATATGCTACAATCAAAAATTCCATCTGCCTTCTTTTTCATGCATATAATAAATGTGCAACTATAACTTAATCTGTGAAGCACTATAAAACATGACATTTACAGCCAGGTATCCCAAGTTCAAATCTTGGCTCTACTATTTAGTGTTTGTGTGTGCCTCATGCCTTCCTGAAGAATTGGAGTACTACTAATTTCTTCTATATAGTTGTGAAGATATGAAGATTAAACATAAATTTCTGTCCTGTGTTCACTGCAATCTTATACGAGTCCATGCCATTTACTTCGTAAGGGATGGGACGAACATACAAGAAAGTCACATTACCTCCATTTTATAACCAAAGAAACTGAGACTTAAGGTCCTTGAGTGATTGTCAAAGGTCACACAGCCTGTAAATGGTGGAAGAGAATTTCAAATTCAAATCTGTTACCTTCTGCTCCACAAGTCCATGCTAAGTATCCACTGACCCTAAAATGCTTTCAGCTACTCAATTAGTTTCTTTCCCTGGGGAAGGAATTCATCCTGTCATATTTTAAAGACATTTGTAAGCACTATTAGGTTACTCTTTTCAGAGCCTCTGTTACCCCATACATTCCCTGACTCAGGTTAATGAAATCATTTTTTAAAAACTTATGACCTTTGTGGTGCTGAAAATCAATACTCATCACCTACAGTGTAAACAGCTTCTTGTTATGTTAAAAGCAATTATTAATTTTAGAGAACATAACAAATTAAATTTAAAAGTTTACATATAGCTAATTGAGAGGTCTTGGGCCATAAAATCTCATTCTTCATGGATGAACTTTGATAATTTTGCGTCTCATTTTAAAATTCTTCTAAATAATTACTCTCATTATATTTGCCCATGCCAAACTAGAAACTGGGGTTTAGCTTAGTTGGTGGAGTGCTGCTCTGCACTCTTGGAGGCCATGGGTTGGAGCGCCAGCACTGAAAAAATGGGAGAAAGTCTTGAAAATCCACTCCCAAAGCAATCCTGAAAAACTACAGTCAGCCCTTGAAAACCCTGTGAGGGTCTCTATGAGTCAAACCCAACTCAGCAGCACCTAACAACAACAACATGACAAATCATAAAAGGCCATTTCTTATAAAAGGTATTTTTATAAAATACTTTCTGACCATTGAGTGCATTAAATTTGTCTGAGTTTTTGCCATGTACTAATTCACTTTAGTTGAAATATAGATATGAATCTTTAAGAAATTGGTTAAAAGTTGAATTTCATTTTTGTTAGTTTTGATCAAATGAAGAAACTAACCAAAAATAAAAGCAAAAGTCTATTTCACTTTTCTTTCAAGGAAGAAACAGAACTTAAAATTCCCAAAAATGTCATGATCAAAGTCAGTTTTTGAAAATATTTCCACAAGTTCTGAATTTTGACTCAGGAGTTTTGCGGAATATTTCATTAAGTGCATAAGTTTGCATGGTTATATTCTTGTACCAATCAAGGAAACATTGGCCATTTTTCATTATTTGTCCTTATAAATGTAAATCTTATAAATTAACATGAAAATACTGGGGGACTTTTTGGTCAATGCACTTCACAAGAGGAATCTTTTTCTATCATAACCTTGATAGTAGAATATTAAAATAATGTGAACTCCTTGTTTCAAAAAGTTTAATGTTGCTGTTGTAATTTACATTTACAAGCCTTGAATGTTTATAACAAATCTTGAGTGTCTCCTGTGGCAAAGAATGCTTAATGGTGCTACATGAGAAGTAGTTCAGGACTCAGCCTATTAACAGCCCCACCTCTCAGCTGATTCCCAGGGAGAACTATACTTAGGAGCAGTGAAGTATCAGTGGTATATCTGGCATTATGGAAACTAGAAACAGATTAATTAGTTATGTACCTGTCTAAAGTTATCTGTTACCACTGTAATTGACCTCCAAGAACTAAAATGAGCCATAAATAAATAAAGATAAAAGTATTCTAAGATTCAACAATTTATCACATGTAATATCTGGCATTTGATCAAAAATTACTAGCATACAAAAACTAAGATCAAGAGAAAACTGAAACAGATGACACAGTTTTTCCAACTATCCGATATGGGCTTTAAAATAAATATAATTATGATGGTCAAGAAAATGGCTGACAAAATGGATATTTTTTTCCCTAGGGAATTGGAATGACTAAAATAGATCAAATGAAATTTCTAAATATAAAAAACATGTAGTAATTAAAATTCAAAGCTTGATTACTTGACTTATATACTTCAGAAATGATTGTTGTTAGGGGATGAGAAAACTGAAATATGAGATGGCTGAAAATTTATAGCCTGAAATACGGAGAGAAAAAATGATGAGAAATACACGAAGGAGCTAAAAGATACATAGGAGAGTTGGTGAGAAAGTATAATGTATTTGGAGTACCAGAAATGTAGGAGATAAAGAATGAGTGAGAAAAAATATTTAAAAAGAAGTAGAGAATTTCTGAAACCTAAAGGAAAATATTAACTTATAAATACTGCTTCAGTCCAAACAGAATAAATATGAAGATAATCACTCCTAAATGCATTAGGTTTGGAATGTTTATGATTTCCAGTGCCAAAAAGAAAATACTGTAAACAGCCAGAGGGAAAAATATTCATCACTTCAAATCAGCAACAATCTATATCTAACATGTCAACAGAACAAAGAATATCAGAATAGACTAGGCTTGACATTAGGAAGTAATAAAGTGGAACTATAATTTCTAATCTTTTAAAGTATTCAATAAAATGTCTTTAAAATGACAACTAATAGACACATTTTTAAATATGAAATTGAAAATTTCTCATCAGTAGATTTCACATTAAATTACATGATAAAAATATTTTTTCATGCAAAGAGAAATTATCTTAGATAGAAAAATATATGTGCCTAAAGGAATAAAAAACATTGATAAGGTAAATGTATATGGGGGCAGGACATGACAATCCACTCCTGAGGCAATCCCGAAACAATCAGCCACTGAAAACCCTATGAGGGTCGCTATGCGTTGGACACAACTTGACGGCACCTAATAACAACAACAAAAAAGTAAATGTATAGGCGTGTGTGTGTGTGTGTGTGTGTGTGTATAAATACACAGAGAATATACAAATGGTTGCTCTAGCAGCAATAATAGTAAAATCATAATAATGATAATTGTGAGGTGTGAGGAAAGATGTCTTATTAACTATCATAGTTACAAAAAGACAAGATGATTATAAAAGACAGAAGAAATTAAAAGGAAGAAATGAAACTTTCACGATTTACATGATTATGAGAAAAATAAAAATATTCCAAATATTAGATATTAAACTTACATAAAGTTAGTAAGTTTTTGAATATGTCAGTGTAGACAAATTGTATTCCACATGCAAGGAACAAAAATCATGTTTAAGTAGACATTATTTATAATTGCATAAAATGGAATGCACAGAAATAAATCTAATAAAATTTATTGAAAGAAATTAAGACAATCTAAACAGAGTGTTTATCATGCTCAAAGTTTGAAAGATAATGTTACAGATACATCATTTCTCCACCATTTGAGCTTTGGGTTTGATATAACAATAACAAATTGAATCATTTTTGAATTTTTGCATTTGTGCATCTGTGTCTCTGTTCCTGTGTGAATTGTGTATGAATTGATAATCTTATCTTAAAATGTACATGGAAATTAAAAGACTCCAAATAACCAACATAATCTTATAGAAAAGTATTAGAAGACTCTGATATCAGATGTCAAGATTTATTGCTATGCTGTAGAAATTAAGAACATGTGGGATTGGAGCAAGGATAGATATATAGATCAGTGGAAAAAGAATGGAGTCAAGAAACATGTTCACATCTATAATTTCCTGATTTATAACAAAAACCTATCCTGAAATATGACAGGGAATAATGTTTTCCCGTTGGTGCGTGCGTGCGTGTGTGCGTGCGTGCGTGCGTTCTTTCTTTCTTTCTTTCTTTCTTTCTTTCTTTCTTTCTTTCATTCTTTCTTTTTGGTGTGGTTGTTTTGTTTTGCTTTGTTGTTTTAAGTAAGTAGAGTTGACTCAGTTGGAAAATTAGAAGTCCATATGGAAAAACAAAAACAAAAACAAAACAAAACAATAAGCCATGTATCTTGACCCCTCACTTATACTGAAGAAGAAAACTCTTGATTGCTTCTTTATACTCAATAAAAGAGAATATTTTCATGACTTTGGTAGGCAACAACGTCTTATGTGGCACATTTAAAAGCACTAACATCAAAGAAATAAATGATAAAAAGGGTACAACTTGAAATGAAGAGCTGTTGTTCATCAAATACACTATTAGGATGATGAAAAAGTATGAGAGAACATACCTGTTATACATATATACCTAAAACATACTTACATGTAAAATACACAAAGGATTACTTTTCATTAATTACAAAAAGATATCCAATCCAAGAGAAAAATTGAGCAAAATATCTTTAAGATATTTCACAAAATGTTAGAGAAAAATGTCAATAGGTGTATGAAATAAACATTCAATATCATAACCAGGCCTGCAGCTGTACCACTGTGGAGTCTGATCCTGTCAGATCTTGGAAGCTAAATAGGGTCGTGCCTGGTTAATGGTTGAATGGGAGACTGCTAAGGCCCACCAGGTGCTGTAGGTTTGAGACAAGGACATGGCAACCCACTCCTCCCTAAAATACAATCAGCCATTGAAAACACTATGAATAGCAGAGAAGCATAATACTGTTTTGCCTGTTGTATGTAGGGTTGCTATGAGTCAGACATCCACCGACTGGATGGCACCTAACAACACTATAACCAAAAATGAAAATTTATAAACTCACAATGACATACCAATTCATAATTCACAAAACAGCTTAAACAAGAAATGACTGACCAAGGCAAGTACTCACAGAATGTGGAGAACTTGACCATTTTTACACTCTTGTTGGGAGAGTCACTTAGTAAAATAATTTGAGAAAATAATTTGGCAAAATTTACTAAAGCTTCTCAGTAGCATTATTCTAATAGTCTTAAACTAAAATCCACTCAGAATGGCTTGTTGTTGTTGTTGTTGGGTTCGGTTGAGCCAAGTCCAACTCACAGCAGCCCTATGTACAACAGAATTAAACATTGTCAACATTGTGCCATACCCAGTATTATGTTAGTGCTTCTCTGCTATTCATAGTGTTTTCAAGAGCAAATTGTTTTTGGTATTGTTTTGGGAATGATATGCAAAGTCCTTCTCCCATTTTTGCAGAGCTGGGTAACAAACCCAGGGCCTCAGAGAGAGCAGAGCAGTATTCAACAAACTGAGCTAAACCCCAGCCCTCAGAATGACTACTGTCAAGTAGATAATATAGTCTGACATTTTCCTATAATGGGTCTGAACCAACTATTACATAAAAGATAGTTGAATGTCAGTGATAGAATATTGAGCAAAGGAAACATAAAAAAGATGATATATAGCATTATTTTGTTTGTATGAAGGTCAAAATAGGCAAAACAGATCTATACCATTAGAAGTAAGAATGGTGGCAAGCTTTAGAATGCAATCACTTGGAGTAGGCACCAAGAATTCTTCTACTGTGTGATCATGTGAGGTTTTCTTTGCTTGACCCAATAGTGGGTATACAGAAATGTTAATTTTGTGATTATTAAGATTAGAGTACATTTCCCTATGTACGTTAGCTTTTAATCAACAGCTTGTTATATAATTTTATCCCATTATTTGTTACAAACCCATTGCTTATATTTAATTTTTATGCCAAGTACATTCAGTAAGCCTGCAGCCTTACCACTGTAGCATATTATCTCTTCAGATCTCAGAAGCTAAGCAGGGTCCGGCCTGGTTAGTACTTGGATGTGAGACCTCCATGCAACACCAGGTCCTGTAGGCCTGGGAGAAGGATACAGCAACCCACTCCCCCAAAACAATCAGCTGTTGAAAACCCTATGAATAGCAGAGAAGCACTAACAATAGTGTTTCTCTTGTTGTATGTAGGGTCACTATGAGTCAGACACCAACTTGAAACACCTAACAAACACATTCAGTATTAAAAGAGGAGATATGTGTATACTTTGGGACTGAATAATAACAGAAAACTTTAAGAATGAGGTCTTTGTGAATCCATTTGAGGTAGTGGACAGTGCTAATTGCTTTTTGGAGCTTTGGGAACCATAAAGGCTATTGGAAAAGCTGCAATTAAAGTGACTGGAATCCCACTGGTGGTGTGATTAGGCACCAACCAGAAAGTCCAGAGATAGCATTCAAATACTCTTTCAGACACCACTTTCCCCAGACAGCTATAGGAAGCAAAGGAGGGAGAGAAAAGGAGACATTTTCTTTGCCAAAGAAAAGATACTTATGTTTGTTTCTTTGATTATTTAATTAAACTGCATTTGCCATTATATGCACAGTACTGTGCATAGTACATAACAGTCATTAGTGTTTTATTTGTTGATTGACTCCTTGATTGAGTGAATGAATGAAAAACATGAAGTGGACATGGTGAATGATTTTAGCAAATGCAAGCTGTATTCAATGGTTATTTGCCACAGTACCCTGAATGCATTTACACAGTGTGCTCCTTAGGAGTAGATTGATCATTATTCAGTGACTTTTGGTCCTTATCCAAATCACGATTATTGTTGTTGTTGTTAGGTGCCATCGAGTCAGTTTCTGACTCATAGCGACCCTCATAGGGTTTTCAATGGCTGACTGTTTTGGGATTGCCTTAGGAGTGGATTGCCAGGTCCTTCTCCCATTTTTGCAGTGCTGGGAATTGAACTCAGGACCTCAGAGACTGCAGCGCAGCGCTCTACCAACTGAGTTAAATCCCAGCCCCTAATCATGATTAAAGAATCATTAAATGGTAAGACTTCAGGTCAAATATTGAGTCACATGATTGATTTTACTGTGGAGTGAGTCCCAAAGACAACCAGACACCCCTGCTTCAGTTGATGACATGCAATATCCTCTAGGGCTGATGCAGTTTTGCACACTTATAGCCAGAAGCATGAACTCCCTGAGGTTGTGGTTGTTTATGGTCTATGCAGACACTGATTCTCAGACTTTGGCCATTACAATCACCTGTTGGCTGGTTAAATGAATATTGCCTATTCCTATAAGTAATTGAGAGATGATTCAAAGTATGCAGGAAAATATGTATAGGTTAAATGCAAATCCTATGCCATTTTATATAAAGAAATTGAGCATCTGCAGATTTGAGTAGCTGTGGGAGATTTTGGAACCAATCCCACTTGGATACCACAGAATATACCACAGTTATAGGAAACATGGTACTAAGGTTGTCTTTGTTCTCACAACTCCTAAATATATATTTTTGTGCAATTCATTTTACATCTAATAACATTCCTTTTCTCACAATTTTTATATTTTTCTCTTAATCTGATATTTTGATCTTGAATATTCAAGTTCAGCTGAAATTATGGAGAGCCTTCAACAAGGACATACCATTCTGGGTGCTTAAAATGATTCAATTAATGTTTTCATTATATATCAACTAAAATTCCTATTTTTTCTCTTCTCTTCTTTATATGGTTCTGTAAAATATGTAACTTGAATGTGTAAGCAACAATGATTTAGCAGTTTCCTAATGTATATTGCAAAAGAGATGTAACACTGCACCCCATCAACATTTGTTAATAAATAAAATAGATGCAACAAAGATAATTTAGTTAATGAAGCAAACATAAAACTTTCTGCCCTCAGAGTGCTTATATTTATTTTATAGTCAACGATGTCAAAACCAAGGCTTCAAATCCACCAAAACTTAGGTTCCAGTTGGAGTTTAAATGCCACGTGTAGATTACAAAGCTTCAAACAGAACCTGAAATGAACCCTGAAATCGTTCCAGTTCACGCATTTAAAAATGTCATTCTGAACCGGAACCTGAACCTGAACACAGCGAAAAATTGGGTTCAGTTTCAATTTTTAATTTTCTAATATCATTAACAACTTAAAAATTGGGAAAAAAGTGTTTGTATATCTACACAGAGGATAAACATTTTAAACCCAAACCCAACCTAAACACAAAGCAACTGTATTTTAACATATTGAACCCATATCCAAACCTGAATTCAGTTTTTCATGGTTTTGAAGTCCTGGCTTTGAGCTTAATTTGAAAGCTTTCCCAGGACAGATGTTTTTAGTTAAGGCAATCTTAGTCCATACAATTCACTCATTGTCCACTCATAAGTTTATTAGGAAAAAGAAGGTACATATTACAATTAAATGAATTTATTTTTGTCTTGGAAAAACATCCCATGACAGACTGACATATATTTATCCAATATGTCTTTATATTCACATACATTTTGTCTGTGTTTTTTCCCATAGATATTCAGTAACACCAAAGACAATGTTTAAAATTTTTCAGCATTACCTGGGAAAGAAAATTATCCCAAATTGGAATAGTTTAAGCCTTTCTCAGTGCTTAATATTAAGCATATTAAGAAAAGACCTACATAAACCAACATAGGAAATATATGGCTAGAAATTTTACTATCTGCTTTAGAGGATAAAACAGGAACCACTACGTTTGTTTCCAATGTGGTTAAAACTTGTGAGATCAAGAAAATTATCTTGATAGTTTTCACACATTTTTTACTATTTTCATCTTTACATATAGATAGGAAAAATTTCACACCTCTGCACACATATTTATTTTATATGATATTATACTAAGTCATTATAAAGTATAATTTGAAATATTTTTAGGGATATCAGTTGTTCGTGTGATTAGGGAGACCTTTAATATGTGTTTTCTCTGACATGTGGAAGTGAAAAAAGTCACCTTGAAAGTAGAATAATGATTACTAGGGATTGGGAAGGATGTGTTTAGAGACATGGAAAAACGAAGGTTGGATTTGATCAGCGTATGCTTCATGCATCTATGGAAGTATCATTCTGAACCCCATTAACAAGTGTAATTTACATATATCAGATAAAGCAATTCTTTCTTGGCTACTGATTTGCTGAAGCATAAATACATTTATTTATATTACAGTAGTACCATAATTTAGTAATGTAGTAACAAGAATCTAAAAATTATTCTATTGTCAAGTGATTAATAGAGGGAACAAGATAAGAGAGTTGGGTGGTACAGTATCAGAATCAAAAAGTAAACTATATTCAGGACATGAAGTCTTTCTTTACAAACTTTCCCAAAGAGTTTGTACTCTAACATTAATCAGACTTGGATGGCCCCTGCATCTGTCTTTGTTCTTATATTAAATAAATAAGTGACCACAGGCACTTCCCTAACCTCTGAGTTTTTTGATTACTTATCTCTATGACTGCTTTGATAATGACACTTCAAAGGATTGCTTTGGGCTAAATCAGGTAAAATATCTCAACCAGATTCCATCACATAGTTATGTAATATATGTTAGCTGTGTAAGTACTGACGCATATAAATTAGAGACAATCATATCTATTGACAATGATAAAATGAAGAAGGAATTAGAGGCCAAAACAGAATACACTAAAATGTTTCTAATCAGTGTTTCTCATGATGTGTAATAGGCCACCAGTTAAAGAGAGATTACAAGAAGCAGCATTCATATCAAATGCCTCTAGGAAGCATTGCAATATTATATTTCCTTCCTGGGTGGCTATTTGGATGTCAATGTGCTTTAAAAGTTTGAAAAATCCTTTCAAGTATCTCCAAGTCCTTCCAAAACTTGCTAAATGTGGATCTTATACAATGTCAGTTATATCCTTATGGAGCTTTTATAAAGCCAGCTGGTCACATATCAACACTTTACTGGGTAAAGGTGTTGGTAGCAGGAAAACAAAGATAAGTTAATAGTCAAGGGAAATTAGAGATTTAATACTTAGGAAATTTACAAGTGGAAGGGCCATCCTGAGGTGACAAGCATCACATCTGTGCTACTTTCCTTTGACATAAACAGCAATGGCAGTTTAAAAAATATAAAAAATATATAAAAAACAGACAGTTTTATAAGCAATGGCACATGTCTGATATGGTGGGAAATAGTAGTGTCAGCACATTCCACATGGATAATTGGTTGTCATTGTGCATATTCACAGCAAATTAGGCCTTTTGCTCCTAATTTAAATACCCATTTTTGCCTAATTATGTTGTGTATTTACATTTCACATTATCTTTGTTAACACGTGGAAATCCAGCTGGTGACCTAGCAGGAAGTCCCTTGAAGCCATAACTCTTAATTACCTTCCTGGGAGCCAGAGTGGTTTGAATTGAGAAGCAGTCAGAATGGGTTTACAGGGAGGATGCTGCAAAAGCACACAGATGAACAAAGCCTCCTGGTTTTGACTCATAAGTCATTGCCCAGTATTTTATAGCAGTTAGTATCCCAGGCTTTTGGCTCAGATTGAGCTGGGTTGAAATGCAAGCTATAGTGTTAACTAGCTTGTATGGCTTGGACAAGTTATGGAATCTTTCTGTGTCTCTGTTTTTTCAATATTAAAATGGATAAAAAATAAGAACCAAACTCATAAATCTTGAGAGAAATGACAATGAGGAAATGTATGTGAATCCTCTGACATACAGGACATGCTCACTAAAATGACATTTTTTATAACTGTTATTACAATATTATTATTTCTTACTGTGTAGTGAGAAATGATTATTTTTGACCAAAATTACATGTGTATAATAGATAATATTTGTTAGTAATAATTAAACTTCAATTTTTGTCTTTACTTGAGTAATTTGAAGTTTTCTGTCTTCATTAAAAATAGTATTGCATCAACTTTTCACCTAATATTCAATGTTAAAAATATTAAGATTTATTTGATGTGTTACTTAAATTATTAAAAAGTAGTGTTCACTGCTAAAAAGGTTTTGAATACTTTTAAATAAACCATTGAAATGAAAACAAGCATATCATCAGAACCTCAATCAACTATGTAATAATTATTGAAAATTAAACTTCATCAATAACATAAAACCAAACTTAGTAGCACAAAGGATTGAAACCTGAAGATTTTATGTTTTTATGTTGGACTTCAAGTGTTGTAAGTATAAGTAAAATCTAAATGAAGCTCTTCTTCAACTGTGATGAGGTTATGTTCCATCATAATATCAATATATCAGAATTTGAAAATGTCTCATCTTAAGTTGAAAATACTAGAATTTGAACATGTTAAAATATCATAGGTGATAGCTTAGCTTAGACTATTTTAGCATGCTCAGAATTTTTGTTATTACCCTACAATTAGGCAAAATCATCTAATACAAAGCCTCTTTTAGAATAACATCTTGAGTCTCTAATATAATTTGTTAAACACTGTCCTGGAAATGAAATATGGAGGTTTTGTATGGGAGTGTTTTTATACCAGTGTAAAATTAAAAAATCATTGTTGAACAGAGACCACTGGTATTCATGTTGTGTCACATGTAATGGAGGGCTGGTCTTCTGAAAATGATATCATACCATCTTTAGACATAAATATCATAGCCATGACTTCAGTTTATTCACTCTATCTTCCTGACCAAGAATTGTGCTAAGGATAACATATATCATGCCACTGAAATCTCACAAAAATATGTAAGTATTACCATCATTAATTTGCAGATATGAAAACTGAGGGAAAACAGAAGTAGAAATTGTCTCAACTCAGCATTTATTTCTGTTTTTATTGCAGAGAAAGAACGTGTCTCAGTGGACACAGGGGTATTCTGGACTTTAGTGGGGACTAATTACAGCCTCTCATTTATCTGGAAATTTTTTATGGGTAGATATTGGTCTCCTGCTAGACCAGAGACATTTCCATGGATTTCTTTTGTTGCGGGGGAGTGATTTCCCCACCCCCCGCCACCATTTATGGGGGCAAATTTTGTGAGTGCACACCTGAATTAATTTATGGCATATTTCTCCTGCTTTGAGAAAGTCTATCTGAATTAAAAGGGAGTGAATTCATCACAAAGAAAAGAAAGCAAATGGCCATGTTATTCCTAAATTTGGCTTCAACTCTGCCTCTTTGTGCTCTTGTCATGTCACCTATTATTATTTTTTTCTTTTTTAGGATAATTGTAGTTGAGTTTCTGCAATGTGCAATTAGAAGAGCTCCTCCTACTGAAATCAAGGACTCTAGGTATATTTTCCAAAATTTCATGACTGGCTAGTTCCTGAGCTAAGATCCAAATTCAAGTCACTAAAAATAAAAGCCCTTTATTTGGTCACTGAAAATTCAAGCATTACTTGGTCATTAAAAACACTCAGCAATCATTTTCTAATTGGGCTATTTACCTTTTGGTTGAGTTTCCTATATATTCTGGGTATTAATCTCTTATCACATGTATGTTTTGCAAATACTTTCCCAATTTATGATATTTCTTTATTAATTATATCCTTTGCTGTGCAGAGGTTTTTAATTTAATCTAATCTTGTTTATCTATTTTTGGTTTTATTACATGTGGTTTTAGGGTTGGATCGGAATAAATAGTTGGTTAGGCCAATCTTGAGTAGATTTTTTCCTATGTCTTCTTCTAGTAGGTTTAAAGTTTTGGGTATATGATTAAATTTTTAAACTATTATGAGTTGATTTTTGTATATGGTGTGGAAAAAGGGTCCAGTTTTATGCTTCTGTATGTGGATCTGTTTTGGGCTGTGTGTTTTTTACTGTACATAGGGTTGCAATGAGTCAGACCCAAATAGACAGCACTTAACAACATTAGGGAAACTGTCTTTTTCCTCTGTGTGGATTTTCTGAGATTTCTATTTTCTTTCATTCATCTATTCCTGTTTTTATGCCAGTGTCATACTGTAGTGATTATCATACTTGTATAAGAAAACAAATTACATGCTTAATAATGAACAAAGTCCCTTAATAGATATTTGTCAAATGAAGACATCTAAATAGCAAACATACTCATATATGAAAAATGCTCAACATGATGAATAATCTCAGAAATGCAAATCACATGTTACCTCACAACTATCAGAATGGGTATTTATGAAAAAGATAAAAAGAAACAAAGAAGAAAAGGGATTACTTTTATACTATTGGTGGGAATGTAAATTAGCACAGCCATTATGGACAACTATATAGATGTTTCTTAAAACCTAAAAATAGAAGTACCATATGACACAATATATTGATGCCACCTCTGAGTATAAATCCAAAAGATTTGAAATCAGTATGACTAGTCTAGAGACATCTAGCCTCCCATATGCATTGCAACATTATTCGCAGTACCCAAGATATGAAATCAAACTAAAGGGCCAAAAATGGATGAATAAATAAAAAATGAAATATTTTTTAATCTTAAAAAGAAAGGAAATTCTGTAATTTATGTTAACATAAGTGAACCTAGAGGACATTGATGTTAATTGAAATAAACTAGGAAGAGAAAAGCAAATACTGTAAGATCTCACTTAATATGTAAAAATCTTGATCAATCAAACTTATTGTATCAGAGAGTAGAATAATAGTCACCATAGGTTGTAGGATAGGAGTGAGATTTACTGATGGTGGTCAATAAGTATAAAGTTTCAGGTAGAGCATTGCGATATATTTTTGATATCCACTGCATAGCTTGTGGCTTACACTTAATAATGTATACTTCAAAATTGCTAAAGGAGTAAATTTTAGGTGTCCTCAAGACTGAGGATTAGTATATGAAGTGATTAGTATGCCAGTTAGGTTAACTTAATCATTCCACATTGTATACATACATCATAACACCACATTTTATTTCTTAAATAAATGCCATTTTAAATATTAAACAATCAACATGAACAAGATGAATACCTTTTAGGGATTCTTAGAGATTTTTATAATGTTCTAACTAATGCAGCTCCTTAGGAAGTTGATAACATGGAGACTTAAACTCTCAATATCAGTAACTAGTTTCACATTAAGGCCTTCAAATTGATTAAAAATTGATTGCCATAGCAGACTAATAAATAAGCAACCCAATGAAGTAGCTTTTTCTAACTACATCATGAGTGGTGATAAGACTGAGATATCATGCTCATATTCCTTTAAATTCTAATTTTAGACATTATAGACCTAGGTTCCTGGTTAAAAACTAAACAGTGAGAAAGTTATAAGGCAAGTAGATAAATAGCTGTAGGTTATATTATCTTTAAAAAGTAACATACCAACAACTCAACTAAGAAGCTAACAATGATGATCCACTAGTGGAATTGTACAGCCTATAATATTTTGATTCAGTGAGGAACATCTTTTCTAGGTTAGATCTCATGAGAAACTCAATATTGGTGTGTAAATACAGAAGTATACCTGCTATTTTGCCCTAGAATATATTTTTATATTAAGTAACTCATATGAACAATAGATCCCACTCCTGCCCACTCCTGCAAGAACTTCGAATAAATGCTGTTGATAAGTAAAACCGTCATTTTTTTAAGTTGCCAAAGGTACAAGCAGTGAGCTGTGCTTAGAGCTGATTTTTCCCCCAGGGTGGGTATTATGATTCCCCACACTATCTTAGAAGGTCCACAGCTGCCAGAATATTTCATGGGGTGCTCCTAAATATCATCCAACATTAGCTAATATTTCATTTTAACTGCAGTTCTGGGAAAAACAAATGGAGATGTTGGGTTAGAAATATACGAGGTGTATTAGACAGGGGGTATTTAGATTTAGAATGCAGAGGATATGAAGAAAATATGTGCTCCTCTGAAACTGTTTCCGTATGTTTCTTGATCCATAGGTTTCAATATAGGAGACATGGTGTTATCTTGATTAATGCCTTCATCATAAATACATGATGAATGGGAACTTACATCTATTCTGGCCCTTGCTCACTGAAACAAGATCAAAGTAAGTGTATTTCATTTTGCTATGAATGTATATTTTATGTTGTATAATGCAAAAAGGGGACCCACTTGGATACCAGGTCTACTTTTATATATGTGTAGAAAAAAAGAAGTAATATTTTCTAAGATTATGGTCTCTTTTTTTCGTTAGAGATAATATTTTTTTCTCTTTTTGTGAATAGGTAACAGAAATCTTAAAATTTCTTTGTTTTTTTATTATTCACTCATGCTATATTTTGGAAAATAAAAGAAAGTTAACACCCCTGAGTTTCCAAAATTTTTCCACTAAAAGCAATCCTTTAGTGAACATCTTACATACCTATTTACCTATCAAGTAAATTCCTAACAATGGAGCTTCTCTACTGAGAGAGTTGTATGTTTTAGATTTTTAAAATATATTTACAATGAACTCACTCAAAGTAAAACCAATTTACATGTTGACTTGAATACTTTAAAAATTTGACTA